>CAUYQG010040340.1:0-45757 GCA_963574415.1 Tarsius wallacei
GTATGTTTATCGCAGCATTGTTCACAATAGCAAGAACCTGGAAGCAACCATGCTGTCCATCAAAAGAGGACTGGATTAAAAAATGTGGTACATATACACAATGGAATACTATGCAGCCATAAAAAAGAACAAAATCATGAATTTCGCAGCAACCTAGATGGAACTAGAGTCCATAATACTGAGTGACCTCTCACAGAAACAAAAAACTGAGTATCACATGTTCTCACTCATATAGTAGACCTTGATCATCCAACGTATTACCATAAGAAAATGACTGACAGTGATGGGAAACAATGGGGGGAAGGGGGAAGGAGATGGGATTAATGGTAGTAAATATCTGTCTGGGGACGGGTAGTCACTTCCTATCAACAAGGGTGCCTGAAAGAGGCATATTTGTACACCTAACCCTTAACTGTACCCCACAATATCATAATAAAAATATTGAATATAAAAAAAAAAAGAAAAGAAAAACCTCCAGCAGGAGGCAAAGTAGTCTGCAGGCTACCTAAGACCACGAGGTTGTACCCAAAGTTACACACAAGGCTTTTATAAAAAGTCTTGATAGCACAACCCCTCTGTTATGGGGTTGAGTCATATCCCCTACAAAGGCACATTGAAGTCCAAACCCTGAGTACCTGTGAATATGTTCTATTAGGAAATAGGGTCTTTGCAGATGTAATCAATTTACAATGGAATCATTAGAGTGGGCCCTAAATCAATATAACTGGTGTCCTTATATGAAGATATAAGATATACCTTGTAGAAACAGAGACACACTGGGAGAAGATGGCCATGCCACGGTGGAGGCAGAGAATAGAGTGATATGTCCACAAGCCAAGAAAGGCCAAAGATTGTTGGCAGAAAAACAGAAACCTGAAGAGGCAAGGAAAAATTCCCCACTGTGGGTGTCAGAAGACAGCATGGCCCTATTGACCCCTTGACTTTGGGCTTCTAGCCTCCAGAATTATAAGTGATTTTTTTTTTTTTTTGAGTTGGAGTCTCACTCCGTTGCCCAGACTGGAGTGCAGTGGCACGCTCCCAGTTACCACAGCCTCGACCCGCTGGGCTCCGGCGATCCTTCTGCCTCAGCCTTCCGAGTAGCCAGAATTACAGGCATGCGCTACCATGCCCGGCTGATTTTTTTTTAATTTATTGTAGAGATGAGGTCTCACCAAGTTGCCCGGGCGGGTCTTGAACCCGTGGGCTCAGGCAATCCACTCACCTCGGCCTCCCAAAGCGCTGGGATTACAGGCTGAGCCACCAAGCCCGGCTCAAATATTCAAATATACTCTCTCATACAAATCTCTCTCTCTCTCTCTCTCTCTCTCTCTCTGTCACTCACTTTCTCTCCCCCCCATTATCTATCTATCATCAAAAGCTCATGCCAAGCAGAGTTGATGCTTTGTAAATACTACAGTTCACAACCCAGTTTGTCTATCTCTGTGCCCATTCAAATGCAAAATGGCCAAATTTTGCTCTTTTATCTTGTTTTCCAATTGGCTGTTCCATATTCTCCCTACACTTTTATGCAGCTTCGGTATTAAGGGCTCCTCTTGCTACAGACACTTGAAGTATGGTTTCACATCAGAATAGGAAAAGAACTCATAATCAGTGACTCACATTTATTGACTAATTACATTTTAACTGAAAAGCATTCACACTAAATTGTTACAGCCGAATATTTTTATGATCTTTTCCTTGTCTCTATAATTACAGAATGAAAGGCTTTTCTCCTCAATAAAGGAATTTTAGGCATCCGCCTATTCAATTGACGCAGGGGGAAAAAAGTCTGACTTAAAAATCTGTTAAAAGCCTCAAGACAGTTAATCAATCAAGAAGGCATTTATCGGGGCGTTTCATGCCCCTGGTGCTGAGCTTTAGACTTCCAAAGATGTAGACATGGGTCAGGTACCTCCTGCCTTGAAAGGACAGCCAGTCGGCTGGGAAGGGTTTGATCTTGAGGAAGCGAAGGCCTGCAGGTTTCTGAAGTGTGGAGTGACTCAGTGAAGCCCAGAGTTACAACCGAGAAGCAAGAGCCTGGCACAAAACAGAGAGCGCGGCCCCGCTGCTGCCTGGAAGAGCTCAGACAGCTTGTTTTCTTGTTTTCACACACTGTCGCTGCTTGCCTCCTCTCTCCAAACCATTTCTTCTCCAGCTCAGTGTTCACAGCAACTGGGACATAGCCAGTCACAACGCAGGTGGGTTGACTGAACCATTGAACTGTTGACATCTTTTATGGCACCTACAAGCAGAGAGAGGCAGAGAGAGGCGATCTGAGCCCACCACTGGAGGAGACGGGGGCTTATCTCGCCTCCGTGCTTGGAGCTAGAAATGCCATTTCCAGGCTTTGGATTACAATGCATCCAATGGTAAAGCTCAGAACTCACTGCGAGAGACAGAAGGCACGATTTAACACACGTATCCTATATGCAGCCCATCCTTATCATTAGCGGATTTCACATTTACAAAATAGCCCTCTTGCTCAAATTATTTGTAATGCCAGAATAAATACTCAGAAAGCTTATGTGATCATTCATACCTCACTCTCGATGTGGCAGAACCTCTGAGTTGCTCAACACGCACGTTCCCAACTGAGATAGAACAAGTACTCGATACCTTTTAGTTGCAACTCTCATGCTGCAAACAAATGTCCTCTTTATGGTTTGTTTATTGCCACTTTCTTTTCTTTTTTTTTTTCTGTTGGTGATTTCACTGTTTCAAACGGTCTCAAACATCATGCTGAAGTATTATTGTCTGGTACTCTCAGCACAAGAAGGCTGAGATGTGCCTGTGCCCTATGGAGAAAATGCATGTTAGATAAATTATAGTTGTAGTGTTGTATTGGGGCAGTGTTAATGACTCAACAATACATATTAAATAAGCATAGGCAGAAACCTCAATGTGTGTTCTTCATACAGAAACACACATAAAACAAGAATTTTTCTTGATCAGTTGTGACCAGGGGCTTGCAGGAATCAAAACCCGTATTTCCCCTAGAAGCAATTAATATTCACTAATTCAGTGTCCGCAGCAACTTTATGGAACACAACTGCCATGAATAATGAGAATAGACTATATGCAGAGGGTGCCATATACACATTTTAAAAGATGTTATCTACTTTTTTATTATCAACTTTTTGAAGTTGAATTAAATTTCAGTAGTAATGTGTAGTATGACATTCGCTCAACCATGCTTCCATAATTTTCTGCCTGTCACATGGTGATGCTAGCATTCATTTGATTAATACTATCTTTTGAGCAAATGTCACATTTTTTGTCACCCTCATATATGTATATGTGTGTGTGTGTGCATGTACTAGTGTGTATGTGAAATAGACTATATACATACATGTATATGCAAATATACTTATATATATTTATATTGCTATATTTTTTCACTTTGTTTGGCCCTGTATAACTAGTGGTAAACAAAACAGATATGACTCTACTCATGGACCTCAAAGTCTAGTAAAGAAGTAAAAGATTAATTAGCAAGCCCCTTTGGGCTGCTACATTGAAAGCCACATCCTCTCACCAGTTTCATCAGTAGCAAAACTCAATGGTTTTATCATCACTATTTGGTTCCTCTCTTTCTCTCCTTGCTGTGAAGTACAGCAAGGCAGAAGAATTTTGCATTAGAGTGTAAGATCACGAGGGCAGGGATCTTTGTCTATTTTGCTCTGAACTCCTAGCTTCTTGCACTGTACCTTGTACATAGCACTCAATAAATGAATGAATTTCTTGGTTCGCTAAACACACCAACAGCTGGTACCTCAAAAAAGAGAGCAGAAGCAAACTGCAAAATAAAACTGAAACGTGTTCACTTATCTGATAATTATTCCAATACAGGCAAGAAAATCTTGCTAAGAATTTCTGAATGTGTGCTGGCCACATAAAAGTTACCCCATGTCCCTTCCAATAAGAAAGCAGGCAGGCCCTGTAAGGGACAGTGGAAATTAGTGAAAGAGCTATAAAAAAAATACACTTGGCTAATTTACTGTTCCAACGAATGAGTTCTCTTTGTGACTACCTAATATATTTATCTAGTCCAATCAATCAATTTATTGAGTCGGTCACTCAATAAGTCAGGTCTGTATATCCAGCAACAAAAATGCTTTAAGCATTTCAGAGTTGATCAATAATAGTAAATGCCATTAAACAGAAAGAAAGTATCCATAAGTTGTTTTTGTTGTTGTGCTATTCCTAATCCTATGCTTATCGACTACAAAATTTCCACTATTCCAACTATTAATCTTAGTATTAGGCTAACTGGGACACTTTCCAGTCCAACTCTGCAAGTGATTAAAACATTTAAACAGAATTTTTTTTTCAATTGACTGTAAATATATTTTAATGCATGCATCCCAAGATATTGGCAACACCAACTGGATGAGAAGAGGCAGCTTGGTCAGGTGCCAATTTGCCACTAACTAAAAAAGCTAAGGACTGCACTGAAAATCTCCTAAATAAAAAAGCAATCTAGTTTCTGGCAAGGAGATCAGCAATGGCCATTTCATATAAATGAATCTGTCATGATTTCATTTGCGCACAAGCTCGATCATCCAAAATAGCCGAAACAGCAGGCTGTGGTGTGGCTTTTCTTTATCTGTTTTTGATAGACTGCTTCTCCTTTTCTTGCCCCAAATGATGACTGCCACCAATGAAAAACTGTTCCGTGAAATTGCAAGAAAATTATTCTCCGTTTTAATAGTTGACTAACTTACCGAAGAGAAAGTGTGTCTTTTATGTTGTTAGTGCTTTACAGATTCCTAACACAAGATCAAGGACAAATACGACCCTCCTTTTATATATCTTCATCAAAATAAGGTAAGTGGAGTATGACAGGCTATAAAACACATTCTTTGCTTATTGGTATGCCCACCTGTTCCAGATCATTTGCAGGGCTGCCAGTAACAGAAGGAAGTGGCATAAATGAAACATGTCTTTTTTTTTTTTCAGTCAGATTCTCTTGCAAGATCCACAGAGAACATCAACCATTATTTTCTACAGCCAATCAAAGGCCAAAGTGCACATCTAGACAGCTATGCAAGCTGGTGTTATTTCCCTCATCTCCGGCTATCCCAGTCACGTGGTGCCTATGCTGATTCATTAGGCAGAACCAGCAAATACTGCATTCTGAAATGGTGTGCCCTTCATTCTACATAAAAAGAACACTTTATTTTTTTTTTCTTCAAAAGGCAATGCAAATTGCTGTAGCTTAGTAAAAGGATGACGGAAATGCATCAGTGGGCTGTGAGAGGCTTTAAGAGTTGTGTTATCCTATGTCCCTTTCATCAACATGACTTGGGGCTCCTCACAGGATTCCTGAAATTTCACCAGCAAAGGAGGAAGATGACTCTACCTCCCTCCCCATCTGTACAGAACATCGTGTTCCCAGATAACTTCCCTTAGGAGCTGTAATTTCTGATTAATGTTAGACTGTGAGAAGATTCAAAACGGTTGAACAGGTCACCCCATTCCCTAAAGAGTTATAATTGTAAGGTAGCAATGTCCAAGCATGAATTTTCTGTTATGTTCAAAAAAGCAGCTTTTAAAATAGCTAATTATATTAACTATATGAGCTAAGTTAAGAAAAATAAAACATGTTAAATCCTTTTTAAATGCTTTCATTTTTTTGAAGGGACAGGGAGTTTAATTTCTTACTCAAATATCACAGGGTTCTAAGGCCCCATCCTTCTTTATAAAATATGCCATTTTTGAACATCAAATAGTCAATTTTGTACAAAATGAAGACAAGTCCATGTTTATTCAGCAAGATGAAGCATTGTGTTTAGAAAGAATGCTAGAACATGTGTTAAGAAATTTGGTTGAAATTGAAATCACAAAACTAGCCAATATTTGGCTTTGGGTAACTATACCTCTTTGGCCTTCATAATTAGCATACACAAATGAAAAGGTCAGGCTAATTGATATTAAGAAGCTTTCAAACTCTAAAATTACATTATTATAACTGGCTAAGAAACAATATGAATAAAATCATTCCCTAATTGCTTTATTTAACACTTAGTAAGCCACAGTGAAATGAAATGAATTTTTCTTTCTGAAAGACTAGCCTAGGTGAAATTTTTGTTTTTTAAACCTATCTCCTTAACATGCATTATCAGAATAACTTTTGTTTCTTAAAGGCATCACTAACCAAGACCATTAATTGAGAATTTAAGAATTGTACCAAAGTCATCAAAACTCACCGTGTTGGATTAAAGAGACGTAGAAAGGTTCTTTCTTATATTTGACTTTGCCACCTCTAAAAGGAATTTGGCTATTGTCCAGTTTAATTTATGTAACACTTTGTTTCCTGTGTTTAACATAATTGCAAACATGATATGCATTCATAATTGAAACCTAGGCTCTAAACAGTCTATTTCTCATCTTATCAAAAACCAGCTACAGGAAGAAAGAAATTTCACCACAGATTTTGGTAAACCAAATGCTAAATAGCAGCAATAATCAAAAGTATTCACAAAACAGTTATATTAGGTATTATTAGCTGATAATTTTCTAGACTGATAATGTTTGTAAATCTTAAGAGAGAGATTTCAACCCAAAACACAAATCATAATGACCATCACATCATATGTATTCAAGCCTTAAGTATCCACCAAACACATTATTCTCACCAATGTAAATTTTATAAGCAAATTCAAGAAGGATTTGGCAAGTAAAAGAAAACCAAACACTTAGTGAATACCTGAATGCTATTGAAGTTAAATTAAGTTTTGCTGCAGCATCCTTTATAAATTCTCAGGCTTAATATTTTGCAGGAATCGAGTAGTTGACAATTTCTTAACTGATTTGCCTAAGATAATCCATTACTTTTCTATCTCTTCCACCTCCAATTTCTCTTCTGACCACATGCTTACTGGAATTATCCTTCATGCACAATGGTATCAGTTTATTTTCTACTCATTCTAAAAATAAAATAATGTGCTAACCTACCAAATTTTACACTGTTTATATCCATTCACTTTATTTCCAAACTATTTTCAGAAGTGCTCAGGCTGCTGTTATTTGCAAATTAAAGAAACAATTTCTCTAATCAATGAATAATAGTCATGGAAAGATGAAACAATATTGAGTCTGAAACTGACATCTCAACATCCAATTGAAAAAGCAATGTCATCTGATACAGAGACAACAGGGCAACCTCTTTCAGGTCCCCTCCTGCTGTAGAAGCTTTTCTGTCTTCTTAATAAATCCTACTTTCTAAAAAACCCTTTAAAAAAATAAAAAGGGGATTCAGATAAGAGTGTGCTCACATAGCATGTCTGCAGTGCATTCATGGGCATGTTCTCTGGGCCTGAATCAAGGGCAGTCCATTTTTACTCTCGGGAGTAGATAAAAAGTAACAGAGGAAGACAATGAATTGGGAAAGGTAGTAAGAAAATATACTACACAAGAATTCCTCTATATTGCATTCTTTCCTCTTTCCTTCTTCAATTGTTCATTTAGTAAATATTGATTAAACACTATGCCCAAGGCTTATATTTACATTGATATATACATACATAAAATATGTAATACATGCAAACATATACTCTGGAATGAAGATTTGTGGGTTTGGATGAAATGCATTTCGAATTGAATTGGAGATGTTTCTATCGAGTGTTTACAAAGTACTGAGAGAAAGAGATCCAACAAAAACCATTCAATATTTTTTTCACTCATCTTCTCTGTGGTTTTGGCACTCTTTTATCAAGGAAATTCTCTCTTAAGGTTTCTATACAAAGGGGGATATTAAAAATGGAATTTATTTAAAATTGTGTATTTATTCTTACATGTTTAAACTTCAGTTACATTCAAAGTACTCTTCATTTGATGCAATACACCTATGGAGATGCTTTTTCCACTGTTCAAAACAGTTTTTGGACTCATCGATTTCGATGCCTTTTAGTGCTTCTGCCATTTTTGTTTCACCTCTTCCACATCAGCAAAATGTTTACTTTTGAGGAAAAAGTTCACAAATAACAACAACAACAACAAAAAAGTCCCAGGGAAACAAAATGTCACTCTGGAGCAGATCAGGTGAATAGGGAGGGTAAAGCAGGGGCGGGGGGCCATGCTGTTTTTGGTCAAAAACTGTTGAACACACAGCACATTGTGGGTAAGTTGTATATGTAAATCATCCATTATAAATCAGCAAAAGCACTAAAAGAATCTCAAAAAAAAATTCACTGGCAGGGATTGCAGCCTCTCACAGTAATGCTAGACAGTACACTGACGCCGATGGGTTCCTAGAACACTTACCTAGCAGGGGATGTCTGTACTACAAGGGGCCCACCCTCCAAAAGATAACTCCAGGTTTCTTTGGATGGCCCTTCGCACACTCTCTCTTGATGTTTCTCTTTGCTCTCTGTCTATAGCGCATGACCATTTCTACCCAAGAATCTTCTTAATCCATCTAAATGTCCATGTTTCTTGGAATGGTAACATCCCATCTTCTTTTCTTTACAACAAACTTTCCTTAGGACATGCTCTCATTCCCAGCCTTTATCTCCAATCTTGATCTTCTTCCTGGGCCCCAAAGACACTTTCAATCCCCTACTGACTTCTCAGAAATCCCATGCACACCACCATTCCCTGTTTCCCACTCTGCTTCTCCTTCTACATGACCTATCTTTATCAAGAGTTTCATCATTCCCCTGGACCCACACCTGAAACTTCAAGTAGGTTCCTTCCTCTCATTCATTCCCTTTTGTTCAATTATCATCGAGTTCTGTTGTTTCTACCACCCTTTTATATTTCAGATCCATCTTTCTCCACCCCCACATTGCTACTTCTTTTGTTCACGTCCTTTTATTTCTCATTTATGTCATAATATCTAACTGATCACTCTGCCTCTAATCAGGTTTTCCACCAATCCATTCTCCAGGTTGGTAGTGGATGTTCCTTCTAAAACACAAATCTGAGTGTGCCATTCCTATCCTTTAAAACCCAATTTAGCTCTCATACCTTGCAAGATGAAGTCTTGGCTCAGCACAGGACTCTGATCTTGTTCACTTCTTTACCTCATCTTCTACCATTCCTATGGCTCCAATCCTACCAAATGTTTTGCATTCCTAGTATCTGCCTTATTATCTCAGCGATCTCTGCCTTTGCAAATATCTTTCCTCTGCTTATGATGTTCTCCCCATTTTAGCCTATGTAAGGCCTAAAATATTTCCCATGAAAACTCTTCTGACTTCTGAGTTGGGTTTAGATGCTTTCTTCTCCACAACTATCTGCTCCTACCTATGATAATAGGAATACTGGAAGAGCAGCTTCCTTGTTGATCCAGATCTCTGGGTAAACATCTTTGCTAAAGGAGCAGTACTCTACTCTTCTCTGAATGAAAAAAAAAATTGGGGGGGAGGGGGCAGTTGGAGTTTCACTCTGGTCACCCAGGCTGGAGTGCAGTGGCACACTCATGGCCGCTGCAGCCTTGACCTGCTGGGCTTAGACGATCCTTCCACCTCAGTTTTCCAAGTAGCTGGAACTACAGACACACGCCACCAATCCCTGCTAGTTTTGTGTGTGTGTGTGATTTATTGTAGAGATGAAGTCTCACCAAGTTGCCCAGGCTGGTCTCAAACACCCAGGCTCAGGTAATTCTCTCGCCTCGGCTTCCCGAAGTGCTGGGGATACAGGCTGAGCCACCACACCTGGCCGAATGAAATCTTTGATTCATTACATTTTAAACCTGATTAAAATCTTTAAAACATAAATCATTTAAAAATAGATCGTATTTGGTTGTCCTAGAATAAGTTGAACCCAAGATGGTCCTCACGTGGCTGCTTTTTTCACCAAAACCCTACCAATGATTGTTTATGTGTGTTGTGATGGTGAGGTCAAACAGCTCTCATCTGGAGATTCAACATTTTCATCCCCAGCTCTGAGCTCCAGGGTTAGCATATAATTTCAAACTGTGCAGCAAAACATTCTCTCGTATTTTTTAAAGATTTATATTCTATCATTTCTTAATTATAGGGAATTGGGAAACTATAACTTTCATAGCATAACTAGCATTAGACCATCATGATTAGCACTTGGATGTGTTTGATTCCAATCTTTATATTTATATATCAAGAATCCAATTTTAACAAAGTGATATTATTCTTTACATAAGTGCTGCTTATTTAACACAAAGTTGCTAGGTGCTTTCTGTATCATTAAATATTATACCTAAATATGGCCAATAATCCATTGACTGTAATTGAAATAATTTGGCTAAAAATTAAGCTATATTTTTATACTACCTAATTACAGACATTTCCATTTTTTTTCAATCTTTCGCCCTTGGAGGTATACTACAACAAATATCCAAATGGTATATTAGAAGGTTTTTCTTCACAATTTCTCCACAAAATTTTCTTCACAAAGTTTTGTTTGTTTGTTTGTTTAACTCCTTACCAGCTTGATAGATAATATAAAGCATCTCATGATGGCTTAATTTTTTATTTATTTGAGTATCAGTGGGCCTGTATGTGTTTTTATATGCTTGTTATCTGTCATATTTCTTTAGCAAATTGCTTATTTCTTCTATTTTCTAATCACAAAACTTGTGTTTTTCTTAATGATTTATAAAACATTTTATTATATATGCAATATTATGTTACATTACATTATATCATGGATCTTAACTTTTGGTATGTATTTTGTGTTTTTCACAATTTGCCATTAGCTTTTCAACTTTGTGGATAATATCTTTTGATTCTTTTGATTTGCAGAAGCTGTAAATATTTGTGTAGTCAAAATCATTATTATTTTTATTGCAGTTTATTTATCTGTTTTATATACACAATGCCTTTCTCTATATGAATGTGAGGAAAACATTAACTTTAAATAAGTACTTTTATTTGTTTTTCATTTAATTCTGGAATCACCTGACATTTTTACTGACATCCTGTTTAAGGTGTGAATAAAACTTTTTCCCACTGAAATTAACTTCATTCCTACTTATTGAATAAACCTTTCATTTTGAAGTTGCTTAAAGGCCATGATTCATAGACAATTTTATATTGTATAATAGATCTTTTTAGGGGCTTTCTCTTTATGGGCTCACTTTCAGGTCTTACTGATTTTGTGTCCTTGAATAAGTCAGTTCATTTCTTGGTATCTAATTCCATTAGCTGCAAAGCACAGTCAAATCTACTTGCAGATTGTTTTAAAGATTAGAGATGATTCATATGAGATACTTATCATCGTGCATGGAAAGTTAGAAGCACTAAAACAATGGAGGTTCTGTTTATCATTATTTTTCACTGGTCGAGAGCTCATCTTGTACCAGCACCATAGTGAAAAACATATTTTGAAATTTATCATATGACCTGACACATCAGCTGAAGGAAAACTCTTACATGCTTACTTACCACCAAGGCCTAATTATCAACACCCACCACCCAGACCCGGGACACATATTTGAGCAGCTACAATGTGCCAGGCTCTGTGTTGAGCACTACAGAGAATAAGGAGATAAGTGAAAAATAGGAGAGTTATCTTCTTATCCCCCAGAGTGCCTAATACAATGCTTGCTTCTGTTGTGTGCAATGTAAATGGAATATTTATTTACTCAGCTCAGTATTTATTAGCCCTTGCTATTTCTAGACATAGTGCTAAGGACCTTGTATCAGCACGGACTATTTTGTCCAGTGTTCTCCATACAAATTTGATCTCACACATGCCAGATATGGACAAATATCATACATTTGAGGAATTCACTGAGATAATCTTCCTTCGATATCCAGTGCAAACACCTTTACCTTCATGAAGTCTTCCCCGGTTTCCCCATTGGAGGGCATTATTGTTTAGAATTTTCTGGGTATTGCTCAACATTTCTTTTTGTTGTTGTTGTTGTTGTTGTTGAGTTGGAGCCTCACTCTGTCACCCAGACTGGAGTACAGTGGCCGCTCCCGGCCACCGCAGCCTTGACCTGCTGGGCTCCGGCGATCCTTCCTCCTCAGCCTTCGGAGTAGCTGGAACGACAGGCACGCGCTACCACGCCCGGCTAGTTCTTGATTTATCGTAGAGATGAGGGCTCGCCAAGTTGCCCAGGTGGGTCTCGAACCCGCGGGCTCAGGCAATCCACTCACCTCAGCCTCCCAAAGCGCGGGATTACAGGCTGAGTCACCGAGCCCGGCTAACATTTCTTTTTTCTAGACGCTCAAATTACTTGACAATTTATTGACTCAAGTTAACAGACAATTATTGTAGGCAAGTTACTACAACAATTTCTATTATTGCTCCTTTCACTATTTTTTATATAGGATGTCTTTCTCCATACGAATGTGCAGAAAATATTAACCTCATAGTACTTTTATTATTTTTTTTCAAATTTAACTGTTATTCACCTGGCTTTTATATTGGCATACTGTATTGGCATACAATTGGCACATTCCTCTGAGCTCCCAGAGCATTTGCACAAAGTTCTATGAGAGTATTTTTGTCTGTATACTGTGTTCATCGCTATGACTAACTGTCACTCACCCCTCTTTTGACTATCTCCTCCTCAGGATCGAAGCTGTATCTCCTTTTCTCTTTGTAGTCCTGGCAAATGCACTGCCCATTCAATATTGAGAGCATGCAAATGATGTGCATCTTCCATCCTCATTGAATATATGTTAGTTAAGTGAAGCTAACATATTGTAGCTTATATTTTAACTATGTATGAATCTACACAATGTGCTCCAATTTGGAGAATATTTTTCATTCATATTTATATGCCCAGCTACGCTATCTTGGTAGGAAAGCATCATCACTGGACTCAACAAGTACTGTACTATATTTACACATTATCTATTTTGAAATATTGTATTGGTGGAAGAGAATGGAATACAATTATCATTATCAGTATTGAAAATGATGCTAAAAATACTGAATATTACCAATATGAAAGTCCAAAGTTTCACTGCATCATGAGACTTGACCTTTTATTTAACTCCTAAGATTTTTATTATCGCCATCATTTACTTCACAATTTTGTATCCTTTTCTTTTATCATCTCACTTGTCATTTAAATTAAATTTATTCTTAAGCTTCTCAAATACGTAAGTCTTATTCTCCCCACCTATAATTGTAATGTAAGTTCTCCACAACAAGGACAATTTCTTACTCTGTACATACCATGGCAACTAGCACATTGTCTGAACCTGCTAGGTCATCCAAAATCTTATTTATTGATTTAAGTAATGAGCACTTTACTCAGGGACACATTTAACAAATTGTCAAAGTGAATACAATCTCTCTAATAAGGTGTTTCAAAATCAATTTTGTTTACAGAACCTCAAAGCACTGACTGACTTATTCCGTAAATAATTTGAGCACCTAATCTGTGCCAAACACTATGCCAAGTATGGGTTATAAAAGATGAACACATATGAAACACCTAATATGGGTCCAATAGGGGGCATATCACATGGTCTTGCCAACTTAATCATCAAAACTTAATAAGGTAGATACTATTATTATTCCCATTTCATCAGTAAAAGAACCAAGACTTAATAACGCTGCCCATGTTTAAACAGGAAGTGAATGGCTAAGCATAAATGTGTCTCCAATCTATTCAAGAGTCAAGTTTAAGGTCTTAATCATTATACTATACTGCCCAAAGAAGTATATAAAAATGTAAGAATGGTTGGCCATTGAAGAAATAAACGATGGTTTATATTTCATCAGATGAAGTTGATAGAAACTTTTTATAAATAGCTCTCCCCTTTTAAGCTTAAAATTTCACGTACAATATTTTAAGTGTCAGCATTAGCAGATAATTGCATTAAGTTTCAATATTAATGAATACTATTAATTTCAAAGATATTCCCTGAATTTAAAGTCAATTCCCATGAAATAATACAACTTTTTGTAAATCACTACACTGTAGGATATCAATTCAAGCATCTAGAAGTTGAACTATAGAATAATTATTAGGATGCAACTTCCATTAGAAACATAAAAGTAGGCCAGGTTCGGTGGTTCAGACTGTAATTCCAGCACTTTGAGAGGCTGAGGTGAGGGGATTGCCTGAGCCCGCGGGTTCGAGACCAGCCTAGGCAACTTGGTGAGACCCTGTCTCTACAATGAATAAAAAATTAGCCGGGCATGGGAGCCTGCACCTGTAGTTCCAGCTACTTGGAAGGCTGAGGTGGAAGGATCGCTGGAACACAGCACACGGACGTTGGGGTGGTCATGAGGGTGCCACTACACTCTAGCCTGGGTGATGGAGTAAGACTCCAACTCAAAAAAAAAAAAAAGAAACATAAAAGTATAAAAGTATATAAAAGCTGTATATGTATTTTGTCTACAGAAAATGTTTAATAAATGCTGATCCAATAAGTCAACATAGAAAGAAAGCACAGGGGATTTCTTACACGTTTCTGCCTGCCCTCTATAGCATACTGAGAAAACACCATGAACTGTGTCAAACCAAAATCTATTTAGAGTAACTTCTGACAGAAAGTGAAATACCTGATATACACCTTTATCTAACTCAAACATCTGCATTCTCTTCACCCCCCACGGCGTGGAGATCCTGTGCTTAAATAAGTTGCCACTGTTGCTCTTTTACATTTTACTGTCTTGTTACCGAAAAAGAATCATAACTGCATTTTTTAAAATCAAGACATTCCAAGAAAAATTGAGAATAAATATAGCATCACTTCCTACCTTACTATTAGATTTGTCTAAGCTGAACAGCTCCTCGTTTGTGAAATGCAAATGATAGCTAAAACATCTTGCTAATTTTGAAGTTCCAATGCAAGATGAGTACGCAGAGCACTTCAGTGTTCTAGTTTATAGTCAATGGATAGCACTGGTATTTTCAGACATGAAAACAAACTAACTACGATAATTTTATGAAACTAAGCAGAATGCACAAAACATAGTCAATGGTTGTATTCACCAGTCTTTGAAAATAAAGAAATCAGTATCCCTGAGTCTAAGAATTATGGTACGAGATTTGTACTCTTCAAAATATTAGTTGAATGCTTTTGCATTGTTTTCATATTAAGGAACTGTCATAATTATCTACATGTGATACCAGAGTAATGTCTGAATAAAAAATATAAAACTGATTAGAAAATGTTGAGACTGTCATTAAATGGGACTAATCCAAAATACAGCAGTTTAATGCCATTAGTATCCCAGCTCCTTAAGCAGTCTTGGTACCTAGTATAAAAGGATTACAGATTTCAAGGAAACTACATTAATCACACAGTCGAAAAGAGAATTAGGAAAAAAGTTATCCAAAGTAATATTCAACAAAGATAAGAACCGTATTTACTATTGTCCTAACTTTCCAAATTTCTCAATTTCCTTTTCTTGTGGGGAGGGGGGAAAGAAGCAAATTGGCTCAAAACTCACCCCTGGGCATTTATTTATTTTTTGAGTCAAAATCTCACTCTGTTGCCCAGGCTGAAGTGCAGTGGCATCATCACTGTTCACCACAGCCTTGGCCTCCTGAGCTCAGACGATCCTTCCACCTCAGCCTTTCCAGCAGCCCATTGTCCTTCCTTCCCCTGAAAGTTTATACATTTGAATTACTCTTTAAAAAGAAGCTATTTTTTGAGTTATTGATAATGGCCATTCTGACTGGAGTTAGGTGGTATCTCAGTGTAGTTTTAATTTGCATTTTCTTGATAACTAGTGAGGTTGAACATTTCTTCATGTGTCTGTTGGCCGCTCGTATGTCTTCTTTTGTGAAGTGTCTGTTCATATCTTTTGCCCACTTTGTAATGGGGTTATTTTTTTCTTTTCAGCAAATTTGAGTTCCTGGTAGATCCAAGATGTTAGGCCTTTGTCAGGCATGGAGTTGGCAAATACATTTTCCCAGTCTGTGGGCTGTCTCCCTGCTCTCTTGATGGTTTCTTTGGCTTTGCAGAAGCTTGTCAAAGACAATGATTCTATTTCCTACTTTGTGGTGTCCTCTGCAAGTGGACTTACAGAGTGTTCTGCAACAGCAAATGTCCAGGAAATTTTTGCTGAATTGAAAAAAAAGATGCGAAAGCATTTATAAGGAGCTGCTTGAGGGTCATTCATGGATTTACAATTCTAGACTCTGGCAATCAGTTATAAAATTTTGGCCATAGTCTCGGTAGCCCAAAGCTTATTTCAATAAAGCATTCTCCTGAAGCTATGAAATGCCTCTGAAAATTCCTTGCAACCTTGGAATAACTTGATCAGAGCCTAGACACTTGATTCTGGTCCTTCATTTTCTTATCGCTTTCTATAAACATTGAAGAAATTACTGACTCTGAGTTGCCTTAGCAAACAAAGCTTGTGTATGCTCTGTTTGATAGGAAGTTAATAAAACCAACTCAATTTGCAGTAGCTGCTATGATGAGGACAATAATGTGGTTGACCAGAATGGGTCTTAGGGAGTCACTTTTCTTTTGCCAGAAGCACATGCATTCTAGGGCATGAAGCAATGTATGGCTGATAGCCATCAGCTGGATTATCAGCATCTCTTCTATGGTACAGTACACTGTGTTGGAATCCCCCAGCTTGAATTCTTAATCCTTAAGCCATGGCCAGGGCATGGGACTCTAAGTCAGTTAGGAGTTCCTGGCTATGCTTAGGCATCCAAGGAGGAATGTGTGGGGAAGTGGAAGTCAAATAGGTGACATAACAGTGGTTCACTTGTGTACAGTGATGGAATAAAAGTGACCCCCATATCGTGATTCTGTTTGAACACTGCTCCCTGTGGGATATGTGGATACTTATAAGTGATAATAGAATCCCCTGTAGCCTAGTTGAATTAAAAAGCAGGGAATTTAGAAGAAGTCAAACTTGGCTAAAAATTCTGGCTCTAACATTTATTATGTGATCTTGAGCAAGTTACTTAAACTCTTTGAGCATTAATTTCTTCATCTACAAATTGGAAATTATACTTATCTTGTGAGCTACTGTTGTTGTTATAGATTAAATAGTATGATATTAAAAAGGCTCTTATTACAATTGATGGCATTTAGCAAATATCAGATCAAAGATAGCCCTTCCTTCTCTGCCTCCTCCTCTTCTATCTTCTGTTTCTCCTCTACCTGTCCTTATTCTTAGTCCTCCTGATTTTCTCATTGTTACTCTATCTCTGCAACTGGGGCAAGTACTCCAGCACGGAATGCTGCCATCATCCTGCAAAGAACCAGGTATAATGAAGGTGCTAGGCCTCCTCATGGCCTTGTGGGGGCAGACACTCATATGTGAAGGGCTTGGAGTAGATGACACAGATTTTTTTAAGGCGGGAATATTATCTCATACAGCATAGCACCTAAATGGCCCACTCCTCACCTTCACTCCCTGTCCTTTCAGGAGCTAATGTTTCTTGAGCACGGAATTGACGATATACTGTGTTAGTCTGATTGTGATCACCTTACAGTCTCCTCAATTCCCATGCCCTGGAAGGGTGTATGGAAAGAGAGGATAGCAATCTTCTAATGGATAATTTTGCACTTTCACAAAGACCACTCTCAAGTTTATGAGTTTCTGAGGGGTGCTGCCTGCAGCCATTCCTCACCCCTCTCGACCTCTCTTCTGCCTTACTCTAAGGACTCTGTCTGATGGGCTTTCTGAGGTCCACAGGATGTAAGGCCTTTTTTTTGTTCACTTTATTATTCCAAATACTGTGGCCAAGGTGGTCAAGTGGAACACAGTATCTAGATTAATGAAATACACTTGGAAGACAAGAAAAGCAATTCTTGGGCACACCAACTATTTGTAACTAGGTCACCAAACTTAAGCTGCAAGAAAGAGATAGATAAACACAAAGCTAGAAGAAGAAAGCATCTATCTATTCATTTAGTTAGGATTATTATTACTATTAAATTTTTATTATTTAATTAGGATTGTTATTTTTCTAAGATTATTTGCTAAATCCCTATTATTGTAATCCCTATTATAATGAGCATAGAACTGGAAGCTGAGATTTTAATGATAAACAAATCACAGAGTCTTATCTGGAATCTTACATAGATGAGTATACATCCTCGTATCTAATAATATTTCAGTTACTAGTGCTGTGTAACAAATTATCCCCAAATTTGCACCTTGAATGGCCATTTTATTATGCCCATGGGTCTGCAGTTCAGGAATCTGAATGGAACATAGAGTTCCATGATGTGTGGGGCTCAGCTGAGAAGGCATAATGACTGGGGCTGGAATTATCTGGAGATGTCTCCAGTCACTTAGCTGAGTTCTTGCTGGCTGTCATCAGGGAGGCCGGTTGAGTCATTGCCAGGAACACCTACATCATGTGTCCTCCTCAGCATGGCAGTCTTAGGGTAACTGAGTTTCTCACATGGCAACTGGCTTAGCCTAGAGCAAGTGTTTCAGTGGAAATAGGCAAAAGTGCGTGGCTTTTTCTGGCCTTGTCCTGGAAATCATGGGCTATAGCTTCCACCACATTCCATTGGTTACTGAGACCAGAATAGATTCCAGGGGAGGAGAATTAGGGTCCTCCAGCCTTTGCTTTCAACTCTTGATGGGGTAGAGGCAAGGTAGGAGCATGTGGAATAGGAGCTGTGGCCATCTTTAGAAAGTAAAATCTCAGTGGCACACACCTGTAATCCCACTTTAGAAGGCTGAGATAAGAGAAGTGCTTGAGTCCAGGAGTTTGAGACCACCTGGACAACAGTGAAACCTCATCTCTACCAAAAAAAAAAAAAAAAAAAAAAAGCCAGGTGTGGTGGTGCGTGCCTGTAGTCTCAGCTCTTAGGAGGTTGAGGTGGGAGGATGACTTAAAGCCAAGAGGTCGAAGTTGCAGTGAACCAGAATCACTCCACTCCAGCATGGGTGACAAAGTGATACCCTGTCAAAAAAAAAAGGAAGGAAGGAAGAAAAGAAAATCTGCCAAAATTACAGGGTGGATTTGGTAGGAGAGGGGATGGGAACATGTAAAGGGACTTAACCTTCATCCGCAAAGTCAACCAAAAATCTTTCAAAGAAAGTATCTACCAAACTGAGGCTGAGAGAAAGTTAGCCAAACCAAGACCGTGTAAGAGAGTACAGGCCTAGAGTCTGTTGAGAATCTAGGCCAAATATGGAAATGATACAGTTTCCATATGACTTCCTTGTAGGGCATAGGGGTGGTACCTAATCAGGGAGGATGTGATCAAATTGGTGGAAGGGAGATTAGCATGTTGTAGTAAATCCTTACAATTTTATGTTGCCTCAGCATCCATTTTGAATATAAATTGCACTTTCTCATGCCAGAAGAAGGGCTTCATCATCCTTGACACAGTTTCCAATTCTCTACCTCTTCTCAGCATCTCAAAGTGGCTAACCCAGGCATCTTCCTTAGACAAGCACCTCCTGGTGACCATCTCCCTATGAGACAGCTAGATTCAACCTGCTTGATTCACCCTACTGACTCCCACGGCCCACATGGACTGTGCAGAAATGCCATAGTAACCACTGCTTAGTCACAGCATGACTCCACAAACTCATTCCTGCTTGTTGGAAACCCATCAATTAGAACTCCCCATGGGAAGTCTGCTTGGGTAATGCCCTGAACCCCAATAAAGGCTTTGACTCACAGGTTTCCCACTCTCTGCTGACTATGTATGTCCCAAATAGTTCCCCTCTTTCGCATTGGCCCTGTGAGGCATGCTGCTTTCCAATCTCTAGATTTGTAAGGAATATACAGCTTCTGGTGTCTCACAGGTTTTGTTGCCTTCTCTGCATCTCACCTGACCAACATACCAGGCCCAACTTCTTTCCCTATCAGGACACTCCTAGAGAGTGGCTATCTTGGTAGGAATAAATTGGACACAAGTCAGACAAGAGCCACAAGGGTGTCTGCCAGTATAAACACTTTCCTGTGAGAGGGAAACTTGGTCATGGGTTGGATACTTAGGCATAAGGCCCTCTGCCAAGATAAAGAAATATCCTGTGAAAGGCACATTGTAAACACCCACGACCAAATCTCCTGGAGACCCATCAGGACAGGGCTAGAGTTTATAGCTACTCTCCAGGGAGAGAACTCTAGACCAAATTGGAGGAAAATATAACACGTGTGTATGTATGTTACTGGAGAATAAATAAATGAAGCTAGAGAGGTAAACAAGGGCCATACTACAAAGACCGTGGCGACATATACCAGGGACTTTGAAAATACTCAGTTGGAAGCAGAAAAAAATGTCTTTCATATTTAGAAAGGATACTACAGGCAGTATAAAAATAAGTACAGAATTAAGTCTGCTTGTGTAATTAATCCTGACTTGTATCCCACATATCTATAATAATAATAAAAAAGAAAAATAAATGAAAAAAGGAAAAAAATGCAGTCAGCCCTTAATTTTTCCAAACACAAACTCTGAAAAAAATAAGGATGTTTATATTGGTCATGAAGAAGGAAGAGCATGGTAATTGTTCCTTTATTATTATTTTAAAGTTTTAGATGAAAAGCCCTCTTCACTATCCCAAAGGAGTATACTTATGGCTCATGGACTCAGACACTATTAAATTTCCTCTCACTCCTCAACATAAAAAATTTCCACATATAACCTTTTTCTGATTCCTGTCAAAAGCGGTAGTACCCCTGAAATATCAACCTAACACCTTATGTAAAGTATCATTTATTGGTATTATTATTTTTCATAAACATGGAAAAAATCTTCTCCCTAAGAGAAAATGTAAATCCCCAGTCATCAATTGCTTCTCTAGAAAGAATCAAACTTTCCTCAGGAAGGGAAGATGCTGAGTAGGACATGCCATCATTATAAAGACATTTTATGGCACTGTGGTCTGTGTGGCAAATGGCCATTTACTATATGAAACCATTCATTTCCTGAAGAATGGTTCCCAAGTGTTTGCCTTTTTGGAACAATGATGGGAAATTTCCTAACCTAAGAAGGACCATGACGACAGCCCCAGTTACATGTTGCTCCTCCTAGTCTTGGAACACGTCCATTGTCATTTGTGCACTAGATGGGTCTAAAATAAGCAAGAAGTCTAGACAGTGTAAAACACATATAAGGCCTTTGATTTTTTTCTCCATTATTTAATATTGTAGAATGGAATTCACTCAGTAATCTCCCTGTGGTCAAAGGAGAATTGGGGAAGTATGCAAGAGCATAAAATAAGGATATAATAAGTAAGGTAATAAATCTTTGGCTATTTTCCTAGCTCATTAATTGCTACTTCAAGTCTTTTTTTATAAGTGGGTGGGATTAAAAAAATAATATTTAAGTGAATAAAATTGTATTTATCAAGTCTGAAAGCAGTTTGTTTCTAACATTTCCCCAACATTCAAGACCCTTCACTACCCAACTGATTTTGAATATATCCAGGAGATATTTAGTAGGCTTAGTCAATTTGATACTTTGCCACACCAATTTATTTTGTCTTTTACTATATCCCAATACAACAGTTAAATTGTTATTTTTTGAGAGACAATGTCGCACTGTGCTGCCCAGGCTGGTCTCAAACTCCTGGGCTCAAGCAATCCTCCTGCCTCAGCCTCCCAAAGTGCTAGGAATATAAACATGAGCCACTGTGTTCTCCTTTAAAAAAAAAAAAAATTATCCTTTTTCACCCAGTTTTTTGAATTGAGTATTTTTTATAGTTTCATTTTATTTCCTTTGTTGGCTTGTTAGCAATAACTCTGTTTTGCTATTGGTGGTTTCTTTACCATTTATATTATATATCTTTAACTTAAAGTGTATCTTTGAGTGATATTATATCACTTCGTGTATATTAAAAAAAAAAATCTTACAACAGATACTTTATCTCTCTCTTCCCAACCTTTGTGCTATTGTTGTCACACATTTTACTTCTACATATAAAATGTCATACTACCTTGATGTTATTTTCTATTTTTTTTCTTTTCTTTTTTTTTTTTTGAGTTGGAGTCTCACTCTGTCGCCCAGACTGGAGTGCAGTGGCCGCTCCAGGCCACCACAGCCTTGACCTGCTGGGCTCCAGCGATCCTTCCGCCTCAGCCTTCCAAGTAGCTGGAACTACAGGCGCGCGCTACACACCCGGCTAATTTTTTTTTTTTTGATTTATTGTAGAGATGAGGTCTCGCCAATTTGCCCAGGTGGGTCTCGAACCCGTGGGCTCAGGCAATCCACTCACCTCAGCCTCCCAAAGCACGGGATTACAGGCTGAGCCACTGAGCCCGGCTGATGTTATTTTCATTTAATAATTAATTATCTTTCGAAGATATTCAAACGCTAATAATGTGATATTTACCCACATAGTTACTCTTTCAGTTGCTCTTTATACACATATTTCAATCTGGTATCATTGTCCTTTCACCTAAAGGACTTTAACATTTCTTGTAGTGTGAACATGCTGGTGATACATTCCTTCAGCATTTGTATTATTTGTTCTTATTTTACCTAATTCTTAAAGAATTTTTTTTCTCGGTATATATTTCTAGGGTAGAAGGGATTCCGCCCCCCCCAGTGTTTAAATATATTGTTTTATTACCTTCGCGTTTGATTTGTGTCTGATGAGAAATCTGTTGTTATCCTTGTTTTTGTTCTTCTGTAGGTAATATGTCTTTTGTCTCTGGCTGCTTTTCAGATTTTCTCTTTGTCACTGATTTTGAGCAATTTTATCGTGACAAGCATTGGGGGAGTTTCATAATGTTTCCTGCGACTGGTATTCATTGATCTTTTATTCATTAATTATATTTCATAAAAGTTTTGTTTATTATTTTCTTTTTTTTTTTTTTTTGAGTTGGAGTCTCACTCTGTCGCCCAGACTGGAGTGCAGTGGCCGCTCCCGGCCACCGCAGACTCGACCTGCTGGGCTCTGGCTATCCTTCTGCCTCAGCCTTCCAAGTAATCGGAATTACAGGCACGTGCTACCACGCCCAGCTGATTTTTTGATTTATTGTAGAGATGAGGTCTCGCCAAGTTGCCCAGGTGGGTCTCGAACCCGCGGGCTCAGGCAATCCACTCACCTCAGCCTCCCAAGGCGCGGGATTACAGGCTGAGGCACCGAGCCCGGCGTTTATTATTTTCTTAAACTTTTTTTCTGTTTTGTCCTCTCATTCCTCTTGTTTGGAGACTTCAATTACATATATATTCATTCTCTGCAAGTTGTTTTACAGCAAACCAATTCTCTGTTTATTGTCTTAAATTCTTTTTTCTTTACGATTCATTTTATATAGCTTCTGTTTCTATACCTTTAAGTTCATTAAACTTTTATTCTGCAATGTGTAATGTGCTGTTGATCTTATTCAAGGTATTTTTTATTACAGACATTTTAGTTTTCATCTCTAGAGTTGGATTTGAGTCTTTTTAAAAATATATTTTTCATGTCAAGTCTTAACTTTTGAACGGACAAAATACAGTTGTTAACAATTGTTTGAATGTCCTTGTCTACTGATTCTATTATCTGCATAAGTTCCTAAATATTTCTAAGACAATCCAGAGCTTTGTTCTGGGACACAAACTACTTGGAAATGGTTTCATTTTCTTAAGATTTGTTAGGCAGCATTGGAGCAGTTCTTAATTGAAGGCTAATTATTCCCATGACTGAGGGAAGACCCTTCTGCATACAATGCCTCAGGCCCCATGACTCATGAGGTTTATACTAATTTGTGAGGATAGGCACTATTCCAGACCCTGTGTGAGCTCAAACATTGTTTTCTATAATCTTTTTAGGTGGTTCTTTGCTGAGTTCCAGATCGTTTTCTTACACATATTCACCAATTATTACTCATCTATCTCTGATGGGAAACCTTCTGTAGGTCTCTGGGTGTCTTTCTCTGAGAAGCTCTTTTCTCTCCAGTATTTTGTTCTATGAATCCAATCCTAGTCTGTTGAGACTGTCAGCTCCATCTCCTCAATTCAAGAAGTCAAGTAGACTACCAGTGACACAACCCGAAAATTCAAAGCAGTAAGCTGGGGCAATTATAGGGCTTATCTTATTTGTTTCTCATTAGTCAGACTCACAGTACTGTTACCTGATGTCTAGTGTCTTGAAAACTGTTGATTCTTATATCTGTTCTTTTTTTTTTTCTAGACAAGTGGAGAAATCCAGTCTCTGTTATTCCATCTTGACTGGAAACTGAGTTTCTCCTTCTGTTCTTCTTTTTTTTTTTTTAACCATGGTTATATTGAATTTTTTGTATTATTCTATCTGAACTTCATTTTAATAATTACAGAAAATTGTTACCAACTCAAATAGAGAATTAGTAAGCTCGAAAGTCATGAAGAAAACATTTATAATGCAACATAGAAAAAATCAATAGAAAATATAAAAAGTTATGGAGACAAGGGGTAGAATGAGAAACTGCAACATATTTCTTGCATGCCATTTTTTCCTTCTGGGTTGAGTTTTCTTCCTACTGATGTGCATCCTTTTGTAGTTCTTTCAGTGACAGAAAAAGCCTGTGAATTGTAAACTCTCAGCCTTGATTTATTGGAAATTGTCTTTTATTTCATCCTTACCCTTGAATAATAATTTAGGTAGAACTTTCCAGGATGACAACTACTTTCTTCCAGTACTTAAAGATTTTTTTCTTTATTGTTTTCTGGCTTCTCTTACTGCTAATGAGAATTTTGTTGTTAGTCTAATTGTTCTTTTTTAAGTAATTTGGCTTTAGCCTGATTGTTTCTAATTTTTTTTGTTTTGTTTTGCTTTTAGTATCCTGCTGCTTGTTACTGAACATCATCAGGAATTCTGGAACTTTAGTCCTTCTTGCTACCACCACCACTTGAGAGTCAGATGGGAAGTAATCTTGGAAAGGCCACATTTCCTTTTATTACTATGTCTCTTTTACCCAAGGCCAGCTTCCTGGGTGTGCAACCTCTCCGGTCACAAACGACCTCACATTTAAAATGAGCCCAAACTTGGTCTGATGTTCCACAGCTGCATCTTGAAATAATAATAATAATTTAAAATTTTATTTTTAATTGTGGTAAAATACACATAATTCTAAGGAGGTCTTGCTTTCTCAAAGCTCCAGAGTGTAATTTTTCACCTTTCTTTGGAGAAACCCAATCCATGTTCACTGGACTGGGTTTCTCCCAATCTGATAATTATCTGATAATTATCTTTCCACCCATTTCCACATCTAAACTAGTACCATCCTTAGTTCAATAACTTGCAGTAGGTCATTTCTCAAGTTAAGCTAGAATATCACTGGGACCTTGGGGGTTCTCCAAGGACAATCAGGATAAATGTTGGTACTCTGGGTTCTCTCTGAGGTCAGTTCTGTGCTCTCCGAGGTCTCCCTGGTAATATAATGTACAAATATGCTTTCCTGAGTTATCTCACAGTTACAAGAGAGACACAAAGTTCCAAAAACATCACAATCAAAATCTGTAATAAGGATGAGAAGTTTCTCTCACACTACACAGAAATGACAGGTTGCCCTTTGTCTCCTTTCTAATTCCAAAATTTGACCAGAGGCTCATAGCACATAAAAAGTGAGCCCTGACACATAATAGTCATTCCTCAGTCTCCACAGGAGATTGGTTCTAGGGGACCCGCAACTCTCTCAGAAACCAAAACCCACAGATGCTCAAGTCTCTTATATAGTAAAGTATTGAATTTGTCTATGGCCTATGCAGATCCTTTAAATTATCTCTAGATTACTTATAAACCTAATACAATATAAATGCTGTATAAATAGTTGTTATCCTGTGTTGTTTCAGGACTAATGGCAAGAAGAAAGGTCTGCACATTTTTTTTTTTTTTTTTTTTTGAGTTGGAGTCTCACTCTGTCGTCCAGACTGGAGTGCAGTGGCCGCTCCCGGCCACCGCAGCCTCGACCTGCTGGGCTCTGGTGATCCTTCCGCCTCAGCCTCTGAGTAAAAGCCGGAATTACAGGCGCGCGCTACCACGCCCGGCTGATTTTTTGTTTTATTGTAGAGATGAGGTCTCGCCAAGTTGCCCAGGCGGGTCTCAAACCCGCGGGCTCAGGCAATCCACTCACCTCAGCCTCCCAAGGCACGGGATTACAGGCTGAGCCATCGAGACCGGCTGGTTTGCACATTTTCAATACAAACAAAACCATACACACACACACACACACACACACACACACACACACAAACATATGTATACATACATATTAAATATATATATTTAAAATTAGTGCTTAGTGTTTGGCTGAATCCATAGATGTGGAACCCCTGAAAACTGAGGCTCAACTACACAACTTTTTCAAACAACAGAGCCATTTGCTGCTGCTTGTTCTTGGTGTTTCCACGCAAAGACCTAGGTGAAGCTTTGACATAAGGTTCTTCTCT
Source organism: Tarsius wallacei (assembly GCA_963574415.1). Classification (NCBI taxonomy): domain Eukaryota; kingdom Metazoa; phylum Chordata; class Mammalia; order Primates; family Tarsiidae; genus Tarsius; species Tarsius wallacei. The sequence continues at coordinate 26,193 of CAUYQG010040340.1, forward strand.
ACCTTGGGCAGATCACATTTCAAAGCAGAACATATGATACCACTTTTTGTATGAAAAAAGCAAACCAGAATTAGAGTATTATCCTAATTTTCAAAGCAACTGACAAGGGTTAGAGGATGGGATGCTGCAGGGGACCGGGACATTTGACTGTGTGCTGTGTGTGTTGCGGGGGGTGGGGGCAGCATGATGCTTTTCCGAAGGTGTGTCTAGACGAATGGGTCTGTAAAATTGAATTGGATGACAAAAGAATTCTAGAGAAAAATCTGTTAGGTGGCTGGAGTTCTAATCATAACTGAAAGAGGTCACACCTCATTATAATAAAAATGCAGTTTCGGCTTTAGATCTGGTTTTTAAAGATCCTGCAAATATTTGAAAGGTAATTTGGTTCATTTAATAGATAGTCTAGACCTGCACTGACCACCATGGTGGCTTTGGGGCACTTAAAATGTGCTATATGTGTAAAATTCACACTTGATTTTGAAGACTTATGAGATAAAGAATACTAAAGATTAATAATTATAACATTTTGTACATATAGGTTTAAATAACATATTATTAAAATTAATTTTACCTGCTTTTTTTTTTTTAACTTTTTTTTTCCCGTGTGAGGCGGGGAACGGGGGTGGGGTATCCAGTAAACCCTGGAAATTTGCTAGACAGATTCTAAAAGAGGTGTAACACTTCTTTTTAAAATTTTTTTTTAGTTGGAGTTGATAGGATTTGTAGGGGGTTGGGAGAGGAGGTTGTATTTAAAACAACTCATCATATAAACCTCTCAAACAGAGCACAGAACTGCGATGACCCAAAAGCTAACACTGTGCTCTAACAGCGTCCTGTTACTAATTGCTTTACTGCCAATATCTGCTTTCCCTGAAACAGTGTCCCAAAGCTATGTGACTGATAACAACCTGGTACTCTGACTGTCAGTGTTTGCTTTCAGTAACAAGTGTGACTGGTTTAGTGTGGACATCTGCACTTCAAGGCCATGGGACTGGTCTCAAGAGTACCGACATCTGCATTTGAAGGCCAGACTAAGGACAACTCAAACTCCCAAAACTGCTTCTTGGCTCCCAATCCAAAACTCCCTAAAATTGCTTTTCAAAGCCCATAAGCCAACATTGGGGTTTTATAAGTGGCCTGCAAGAAAACAAAGGCCACTGGTTTCTCTCTACACAGCCAGCCACCCCCTTTCTTTTCTTTTCTTTAATAAAACTTTTTGGCCACCAGCGGCTCCTCTCTTCCTTCTTGGCATTTGTTATAGGAGTCTCATTCCATCGCCCAGGCTGGCGTGCTCAGGTAATCCTTCTGCCTCAGTCTTCCAAGTAGCTGGAACTACAGGCATGCGCTACCACACCTAGCTAATTTCTTTTTAAAAATTTATTGTAGAGATGAGGTCTTGCCAAATTGCCTGGGCCCGTCTCTAATCTTTTTAATTTTTAAATGTGACTACCACAACATTTAACGTTGCACATGTGGCTTGCTTTTGTAGCTCGCATTACAGTTCTATTAGACAGCACTGGTCCCGAAGCCATTTAGTTTTTGATACACAGTAGATCATTGGTATTCTCAGATTTGTAGTCATCCATCCCCAAGCTTGTGACATTTTGCACACTTCCTAAGGTAAGTCTCAGGAATGAGTCCATCATAGTAATTTAGATGATCCCAGCCTGCCTGGTAAGCATTCTTGCCTCCATCTTTCTAAAAGTTGTTTCCTATACATACCTAAGGGGAAGGGAGAGTAATTTATTTCTTTGAGGAAAAGAAATCTCTTCCAACCAACCAAGTTGATTTCCAAACTATTTTTAAAGTAAAATTTAAGATAGAGTAAGGAGTAAATTGCCAAATTTGGCAGAGCTTTGAAAAATAATACCCATGAGTCTATCAACCATGCTATAAATAAATAAATGACTTAAAGTCTCAAATGTTTTTCTGAATGCTCTGTCCAGAGCAGAAAATGAAGGAAGAGAGATGATGTCAGCAAAAGCAGAATTTCAACTAGACTTTTATTCTTAATAAGGCATCTAATCTGTAGTGTGATGAAATACATAGAAACATTGTGTTCTGTGGAGTCAGGAAAGACTTATTCAATAGATAAAGCATTTCTTTTACTGCTGTAAGCTAAAGGACAGAGACAAGGAGATAAAGGGAATGTCAAGAGGCATAAGAAAAATATATTTAGTAGGATTTTATTAATTATGTATGCTAAGAATATACTTTTCATTTTCTGAGCAAAAGGGTTTCAATTTTGGTATTTAGTTAATAAACAGTAAGTGTAATTCTATAATATTTTGATTATTTTAGAAATCATTTGGTGGTGTTTTCAGCAAAAAATTTATAAGAAGGATATATAGCTAATTTATTTTTATTTTAAATTATGTTTAATAAAGTTCAAGTTCTGAACTTATAATTTGAGCTTATAAATGAACATTTCCTGTCATGTCTAAAATTGTTACATTCACACTTTTCTATAGTTATATTATTTAAGATAAAAATTTTCTTTATGATTTTTAAAAGTTCAATGTTTCTAAGAAGTTACTATTAATTTTTTCCAAGCTGATTTAGAAACTTTGGTTGCATTTTGAATTTTTGAATAAATACATTTTTTTTTCTTGTATGCTATAGAGTACTATGACACACCTTTAAAATACAGGTATCAGGTAACAGAACGAACATCTTCATGGAAACTACTTTTCTTGTGTAGTTACTTTATTGTATCTGGGAGCAGTCACAGACTTTTCTGGATGTTATCCAAATCTCTTTGCCAGTGTTTAATATTACAATGGGAGCCAAGTCTTTTTTTTTTCCACCATAGCTTCATCTCTTGAATATATATACTCCAGAATAAATGTAGTATACAGTTTGACATTGCAATATAGAACATTGGTCTTGTATTTCCCCACCACTCACAGAGGGTAGTATTAAGAATTATAATAAGTAAATGAAATATGGGAACCTATTTTATGACCTCAATCATGGTCTACTTGAGAGGACCTGAAGTAACTATTGAGTAAAAATAATTTTACTGGAAGTCCTAGCAAGAGAAAGAAATAAAAGGCATCTAAATCAGCAAGAAGGAAGTCAAACTATTCCTGTTCACAGTTGACATAATTGTATACCTCAAAAACCCTAAAGACTCCTCCAAGAAGCCTCTAGACCTGATAAATGACTTCAATAAAGTCTCAGGATACAAAATTAATGTACAAAAATCTGTAGCATTCCTATGCACCAACAATGCTCAAGCCAAGAACCAAATCAAGATTTAAATCCTGCCAGCCACAAAATAAAAATAAAGATAAATCTAGGAATACATCTAAGAAAGTGAAAGATCTCTACAGGGAGAACTATAAAACACCGAAGAAAGAAATCATATATGACACAAACACAAATTGAAGAACATCACATGTTCATGGATTGGAAGAATCGATATTGCTAAAATGACCATACTGCCCAAGGCAATCTACAGATTCAATGCAATCTTGATCAAAATACCAACTCTGTTCTTCTCAGAACTAGAAAAAATAATCTTAAAATTTATACAGAACCAAAAAAGAGCAATTCTAAGCAAAAAGAACAATTAAGGCAGCATCACATTGACTGACTTCAAATTATCTATAAGGCTATAGTAACTAAAACAGCATGGTACTAGTACAGAAATTGGCAGATAGGTCAATGGCACAGAATAGAGAACCAAGGAATACAACCGCATAACTAAGCTAACTGATCTTTGACAAAGCCAACAAAAGTAAACAATGGGGAAAGTATATTCTTTTTTTATTTTTAATTTTTTAAATTTTTTAAATTTAAAAAATTTTTTTTTTGAGTTGGAGTCTCACTCTGTCGCCCAGACTGGAGTGCAGTGGCCGCTCCCAGCCACCGCAGCCTCAACCTGATGGGCTCTGGCGATCCTTCCACCTCAGCCTTCCGAGTAGCTGGAATTACAGGCACGCACTACTATGCCCGGCTGGGAAAGTATATTCTATTCAATACCTGTTGCTGGAAAATTTGGCTAACTATCTGCAGAAGAATGAAACTGGATCCCCATTTCTCACCATATACAAAAAAAATTAACTCATAATGGATTAAAAACTTAAATGTTAGACCTGAAACTATAAAAATCCTAGAAGAAAACCTAGGAAATGCTCTTCTGAACATTGACCTAGGCAAAGAATTTATGATGAAGACCCCAAAAGCAATTGCAACAAAAATAGGCAAATGAGACTTGATTAAACTAAAAAGCTTCTACACTGCAAAAGAAATAATCAACAGAGTGAACAGAAAACCTATGGGACAGGAGAAAATATTAGCAAATTACACCTCAAAGAGTTAATATCCAGAATCCACAAAGAACTCAAGCAACTAAACATGAAAAAACAAAACAAAAACAAACAATCTTATCAAAAACTGTGCAAGGGCCATGACTAGACACTTCTCAAAAGAAAACACACAGCCGGGCGCCATGGCTCATGCCTGTAATCCTAACACTTTTGGAGGTGGAGGTGAGAGGATTGCCTTAGCCCAGGGGTTTGAGACCAGCCTGGGCAATTTGGCAAGACATCACCTCTACAATAAATAAAAAATTAGCCAGGTGTGGTGGTGCACACCTGTAGTTCCAGCTACTTGGAAGGTTGAGACAGAAGGATCACCTGAGCCCAGTAGGTTGAGACTGCGGTGATTGTGAATGTGCCACTGCACTCCAGCCTGGGTGACAGAGTGAGACTCCAACTAAAAAAAAAAAAAAAAAAAAAAAGCTGGACTCAGTGGCTTAGCCTGTAATCCCAGCACTTTGGGAGATTGAGGTGAGTGGATTGCCTGAGCCTGCGGGTTCGTGACCAGCCCTGGCAACTTGGTGAGACCTCGTCTCTACAATAAAAATAAAAAAAATTAGCCAGACATGGTAGTGTGTGTCTGTAGTTCTGGTTACTTGGAAGGCTGAGGTGAAAGGATTGCCAGAGACCAGCAGGTCAATGCTGTGGTGGCTGTGAGTGTGCCACTGCACTCTAGTCTGGGCGATGGAGTTACACTCTAAAAAAAAAAAAAAAAAAAAAAAAAAAAAAGAAAGAAAAGGAAACACAGATGCAGCCAACAAACATGAAAAAATGCTCAGCATCACTAATCATTAAAGAAGTGCAAATTAAATCCACAATGAGGTATTACCTCCCACCAGTCAAAATGGCTATTATCAGACTGTCAAAGAACAACACATGTTGACACAGTTGTAGAGAAAAGGGAACACTCATCTATTGTTAGTGGGATTGTAAACTAATCAGTCTCTCTGGAAAACAGTATGGGATTTCTTAAAGAGCTGAAAATTGAATTACCATTTGACCCAGCAATCCCTGCTACTAGGGATCTACCCAAAGGAAAACAATATATAACAAAGAGACCTGCACCTGTACGTTTATTGCAGCACTATTCACAATAGCGAAATCATGGAACCAACTGAAGTGCCCACCACCAATTGACTGGATAAAGGAAATGTGGCATGTATACATCACGGGCTATTATGCAGCCATGGAAAGAATGAAGTCGTGTCATTTACAGCAACATGGATGGAGTTGGGAATCATCATCTTAAGTGAACTGAACTCAAAAACAGAAAACCAAATACTGCATGGTCTCACTTATTTGCGGGAGCTACATGGCTTCCAAGATGGAAACAATAGACAACGGGGACACAAATAAGGGGGTGGGAAGAGAGATCAGGGTTCAGAAATTACCTATCAGGTACAATGTTCACTATCTGGGGAATGGACCACCTGAGACATAATCCCCATCCCCACACAATATGTCCATGTAACAAACTTGCATGTGTACTGCCTGAATCTAAAATAAAAATAGAAATAAAAAAGATTGAGGGATATACTGGGGAAAATGTTATATTTATTTTAATTTTACTCAAGTTAATTGTGATAATGGTATTTTTCTATTAGGTAAATCAATTGCCTTATTTAGAATAAAAGCCTAAATGAAATCCTGCTTACTTTAATCCATTTAATGCATCGTTAACATTGAATCAGCATTATAGTTGTTATTATTATTTTAATTTAACCTTAGTTTTAATATCATATTCATATAACTACATAATGACCAAACTGATATTTTTTATAATGTTCACCCAGAGGGCTGCTTTCTGCTGATACCTTTGATTTTCTGTTTGGGGACTTTCTTTCTGGCTCCGGGGACATCAATGCTCTGCCCACACAAAGGCTAAGTCAGAAGTGCCAGAGAATGAACCTCAGAAATACCTGGCAACCAATGTCAAATGGACGAATATTACAGTTTTCTTGTGCCCTTATCTAATTTGAGGCATACTCTACTCCAGGACTTTACAAACTTCATCAACTGGGGATCCTGTTAAAAATTCACATTCTGATTCAGTGGATTTGGGGTAAAGCTTGAGATGGTAACGATGATATGATGGTGTTTGATGATGATGATGATGATGGTGATCCACTTTGAGAAGCAAGTTTTACACTGTCTCACAAAATTTCCCTGTGGAAGTAAGTTCCATTTGCACTCAGTGGGACCTGATTATTTTCCTTTGTTTGCTTTTCTTCCCCTCCCCATTTCTCACTTCTCTTTGATCCTACCAGTGTTTTGTTTTTAGTTGCATGTGAATTCTCATCTCTGGGTGCTTCTGAGGGAATCCAAGCCCAGAATATCTGTCTATCTATCTATCTATCTATCTATCTATCTATCTATCTATCTATCCATCCATCCATTCATCTATCATTTACCTATTAATATCTATCTATCTATCTTTCTGTTCATGTATCTATCATCTATCTATCTTTCTGTTCATGTATCTATCATCTATCTATCTTTCTGTTCATCTATCTACCTATCTATCTAGTTATATATCTATATGCCTATCTATCTATCTGGAACATAGCAACATAACACCGCCTCTTAAAGAATACAGCCAACTGAAGAGCAAGAAGAGAAAGGATGAAGACATTCAGGGGAGGGTGGAAAGACAAAGCGCTGACTACCAACTAAATAGACTTTTTCTTCCTCCTTGTGTAATTATTAAAAGGATTCGATATTGTGAAGCTCTGGTAAAAGAGGAGACTAAGCAGTTGGTTATGGCTGCATAAATGGTGCATTTCCAGAAGTCCATGGAGGGCTGGCCATTCTACTAGGAGAGAAGAGCAAGAACTTTATTATGCCTGATTCTATTATTCAGGACACACTGTTGGGGCTACAGAGAGAAGGTAGGCCAAATGTCAATCTTGGAAAGGACTCAAATCAGCATAAGCAAAGGGACAGTAGGCAGAGTTAGGGGGAAGAGATGACATCTAATCTGGGCTTATGAGTTAGCCCTGAAAAGGAGGGAAAATCATGAATGAGCTTGCAAATGGTTACCCGGGATGTCTTAGTGACTTTGTGCAACCTGTATAATGCATGCTACCTATCTTGTGGAAGCGTGATAGAGAGCAAAGCTCTGGACTACCACCTCTCACATCCCTACTCTGCCACTTTCTAGTTATGTTACCATACCATGTTATTCAACCTCTTTAAGCATAAGTATTCTCATCAATATAATGGGGGCAATAATGGCTATCTCAGGGGATTGTGATAAAAAGTAAATGAGATGTTTGGTATAAAGTGCTTCTTTAACAGTAACTGAAGGATAAGAGAGCTGCCCTAATATTATAAAATTTCCCAAGAATGCTGAGGAAATGGTGGTTGGACCTTTTACTTGATTCTAGCATAAACATACACACACACACACACACACACACACGCACACACACACACACACATTTAATATCATATATGAAAACCACTGGAGTGGTAATGCCCTGGTTATGTAAATTAACCTCAGCTTTGACAGCCAAAAACCCCGGCTACTACTCTTAGTTATGCATGAAATCACCCCTGTGAAATCTTCCCTTGAGTAAAGCAGACATCTGTTCTTGGTGGGACTCAGAAGGGAAACTTTATTTAAAGTACTGTTTCCCCCTCTCATTACAATATTGCCACCCCTACTAAAATAGTTCCTGCCAAGAGCACTTTCAGTTTCTGAGATTCTATTACCTGAGAAAGGGCACTCAGAGTTCTCTTAGACCTGCCATAACTAGGAGTTTGGGGTCTGAGAAAGAGGTAGAGTCACTTTGTTTTTCCCATCCAGTTCCACTGATCATACCCAATGGTCTCTCCTGCTGTGGCTTCTCGCTAGTCCTGACAGGCTGATATTCTGGAAGCAAGATTTTGGAAGGCCAAGGATAGGTCATTTCTTTGGTCTGTGCAAAAGAGAATCAGTCATTACAGTAAGCTATCTGATTCCAGTAGTTCTTTCATCTCAGTCTTTAGAAACAGCTTCCCCTCTTTAACCAACATCTGCCTTGGCCTCATCATGGGCTGAAGAAGGTGGGTGTGGATGGAAAGCCCAGATGCGGCAAAAACTTTCAGCAGCAGATAGGCCAAAGGTCATTTGTCCCCTTTCCAGTAACACTTGGTTTTCAGAGTGGCCCCTACTGCTCAAGAGGGTTTGGGGGTAAAAACTGTCTCTTTGCACTTTGATTTCTGTAGAGCCAGCTATGAGCTAACTGAAAGCTGTGTTTTTGAAATAAGCCTGTAATAACAGGTATCAGAGACAAAGTCTCCACACTTTCAGTGGCATGAATTGTGGTTGTTTCAAATTATATTTCATTGTATTATGTAGTAGTTGAACTACATACACACACTTTATATCTCACATATCCTCAACACTTTGGTGTGTATGTAAGTGTGTAGAAAGTCAGAGAAGAAAGAATAAAAAAATTATGCTAACTTCTAAACAAAGGAATAGTTATTAGTAAGAGAAATAGATTCCTATTTATGCCATACTATTTTGAAAGATAATCAGCTGTTAGTTAAATAATAAACTAGACTTGAAGGTGACTCATTTGTGTTGCAACATGAAATGTTGTCCTCTCTCTTTCATCCTCTGCCCCTAGAAGACATGAAACTTACATAATTGTGAAATTTAAACACACTTTAAAAGAATTCATAAGCAGTAATTCTAAGTTAAAGTGTTCCTATTGAAACCACTGATCATAGAAATCTAAATATGTCATAATTAATGAAGGGGCTTAACATTTCCTGCTTGGAGAAATTTTTCAAGTTTCAAACTATAGACTTGACACTCATATGCCATGCAAAAACATAGATTCAAATATAGAAACTCTGGGATAATACCTAGAGCTCCAAGGATGTCATCAGAAACAAAAACGCTCCATATGACAACCGTGACATATAACGCTACTGAACTACATAAAAGGTTTTAGTATCACCACTTATTTTCCCGTATGTAAAGGGGTTTGGCAGAGCGACCACCTAGGAGTGCACACATGCATTTTCTCCACACATGCCCCTTAATTCAAGGCTTCTATTTGTAGCTCCCTTAGGAAAGAATTGAAGGCCAAAGGTTGGTGGCTCAGAGTCTTGTTTGCTCTGGGGAACACAGGTAACAGCTGCAGGATATCAGTAAGATTGGCTGCTGACAGGGAAAAGCATTGATAATTTCATCAGATCTTATAGACCAGTAGCAACAGAACACCCTCCCACTAATCGGTGGCCACCATAGTAGCTACAGTTGTTTTGATTGAAATCAGTATTTAAAAACAATTTTAAAGGGTGAAAATCTTAGCCACTTTTAAGTGTACAGTTCAATAGTGCACACTTTTAAGTATACAGTACACTTTTAATTGTATAGTTCAGTTGTGTACATTCACATGGTTGGACAACTAATCTCCAGAAATGTTTTCATCTTGTAAAACTGAAACTCTATCTCTATTAAACAACTCCCATATGCCTTCCCCCAAAACCTAGCAACTACCAAGTCACTACAAATTTAACCACTCTAGGTACTTTATATAAGTGGAGCAATACAGTATTTGTTTTGTTGTGACTGGAGTATTTCACTAGAATAACGTCTTCAAAGTGTATCCGTGTTGTAGCATGTGTTGACATTTTCTTCCTCAGCCTCAATCTTATTCCATTGTGAGTATATAGCACATTTTGTTTATCTGTTCATTCGTCTATGGACGCTTGGGTTCCTTCTACCTTTTGGCTATTGTGAATAAGCTGCTATAAGCATGGATATATAAAGTCAGTATTTTAAAGTATAACAGGAAAAGTCTCATATTCCATCTTATGACTAACCTACTCTCTGACTCATAATAAGTCATGTGTTTTGTAGAGATTATAGAATTGTTCTAATTCAGGGAGTCCTTTTGACCCATGATACTCGTTAATATGGCTGAATGGGGTTAAAAAATCTGTGGGCATGGAGCAGAAAAAAGCTAACTGGTCTATAAATTGATGCAGATTTTTATTGTGGCCTCTTTAGCACTCACTGCCTTGTCTGTTCCAGCCAAAATACACTGAATGAGTATTACTCAAAAGTTCTACCCTTATTGATAGAACAGTTATGGCTAATACATAGTGCTTACAATGTTTCAGACACCATACTTAAGCTATGTAGATGTACACTATCAGCATAACTGTTTCACAATGGGAAAATGACTCAGGCGGCTAAGCACCTTACCCAGTATACACAGTTATTCGAAGTTAGTATTTGAATGCAGGTATTTTCACTCTAGAGTTTCATGCACTTTATCCATATCCATAGGGTATATATGGGGAAATATGTATAATTTTTGGTTTGTTTTTTATAACCAATAATGAGAGAAGACATGTTAGAACTCCAAATGGATATGGTTAAAAAAATGGTGTAACAATGTATGATACAAAGAACTTTGGATTTTTAAATTGAACACAACTAGATTGAAGCCCAACTCTGCCAGCAGGTGTCTGGTCATGCTGACCTTATTTCTTATTTTCCTGGCTTCAGTTTTCTTACCTGAAATTAGGATAATAGTCTCTACTTACTTAGTTGTGAATAGTTTAGGAAATAATATCTATAAAGTAATTAGCTTGTAATATATACTCAATGTTAGTTCTCTTAACCCTTATGGGGCAAGAAAAGAATGTGATCTCTAAAACAGAAATGTGTTTTCATAAAGGTATGTATTGCATAAAAACATTCATTATTTTTCTTTATTTTACTTTAAAATGGGATAGCCTCGTCTCCTTTTCGCATTCTTTCAGAATCTATTCATAAACACAGAGATGTGCTATGCTGGAAACCTAATGGTATGTCCTGATAAAATCAAACTTGTGTTTACTTGAAGTGGAGAACAAGCTCCAAATGCCAGGGCTATGGACACTATTAATGGGCTATACCTCCATCCCCTTTCCCTCTGCTCCAGAATACCACACCTTTGAGTACTTGTCATAAGTCAGCATGGGAGATGCTGTTTCCCATCCTTGACCCAAGGCCATCATTGTGTAATCATGTTTTAGTGGCCACATCATCTAATTCTTGCCAATTATTTTGATTTTTTAAAAAACGGTGTAACAATCTGACTAATATTAAATGCTATAAGTACAATATTTTTTGGCAAAACAATACTCAAATGAAAGCCTAGATATTATTTGTCCAGTTAGCTGAGTTGATTCAAGAATAATCCTAATGAACTCAATGGATTCAAGAATGATCACACTTCATAGGATAGTGTTGCACAAGGAAAAATGTCTTCCCATTGTTCTAGTATTCTTTGCTTTGAAGACGTATGTGCACAGTAAGGTACCAAGGGGACCGATGTGATACGCACACAAATGCAAGTCTTTCAATCTCAAAAGGAAAGTAGAGAAGGTATTTCTTCATGGTGATGAAGGATAACATATGTCTTTATGTGGATATACTTGCATCTTCACACATGTATAGAAAACAGGCATTTTTCATGTGGTTTCTCACTATTCCCTCTCTTCTCTTTGTAATGTTTTCTTTGAGCAAAAAGTTTAACTCCTCAATTTGTTTTCTGTGTGTGATATTTAGTGATTGATTGCTGTTAAATATCAAAAAATGGCAAATTCAAAAAAGTTTAAAAAATTTTGGAACATTCTGTAAGATGGATTCTACTTTTTATTTGTTCAGTAAATATCTTGTCATCTACGTTATTGGAGGTTCCAGTCTACAGAGAAATAAAAACATTTGAATGAGTTGGAGAGCAGAAATGAAGTATGGATTGTTTTTCCTCATTATCCTCTCTTGTTGATTTCCTGAACCGACAAAAGGGATGTCCAGCCTCCAGCAAAGCCGCCTGGTGGGTTTATGATTTACTGAAGCACCAACTCTTAACTGAATTAATGTGTTAACTGGAAAAACTTCCCTTTCCTGCAAATGGATGAACTCTTACAACTTTTAAAATGTGGCTGCCAGATCTCTTTTTCTATATTATGCTTTCTGATGTCCTTTCTTGAACAAGCAGGTCCCTCCTTGGGAGTGGGTGGATGTCTCCTGCCAACATTTACATCACATCATATTTTTCTCTTAGGTCAACTCTGCCTACAACCACTCTTGAACTATGAAACACTATTCTGCTATGAAACACTATTCACAGATTTTAAAATGTAATTAATAATCACTTGCCTGTTTAAGTACTCAGAACACTTCTTTCAGTTATTGTGTACTATATAATATTAAAGTATACTCCAATTTCAGAGACAAAATCAAGCATGAGATAGAGTAGTGAACAGTGAATTGTGGTTCAAGGTGAAAATTCACAGACCTTGGTCCACTGAGCCATGTTTCCCATGCTTACATATCTGTGAAACAGCTGCATCTGAAACTCTGAGAAATAGTCTCAGCAAAGCAGAATATTTTAAAAGAACCAAAGTCTCCCTTCTCCCTCCCCTCTCCATACAAGAATCTGTCCCATTTCTCACAGCTCGCTGTCTTCCTTGGCTCAAGCACTCTGAAACACGGTACTTGCTGCCTTGCAAGTAACTCCTTGCAGATCCAAATATCTCTCTTTGACAAAAGATGATCTTTCTATAAGGGAGAAGTTTTGTGTCCCTAACAGTCTACTTCTCGGTCCTCGACACTTGACCAGAATTTTGGGACAAGGGTTTTCATAAGTAATTTTTAAAAGGGGAAAGTTTGCATTTCTTCATAGCTAGATCATTAAACTTGAAGTTCATGAGCCTTACTCCTGTAATTTATAAATCGGTTTTTAGTTCTTTGTATCTCAAGGTATCATCTATTTGCTTTTTACCTCTGACATGTTTTTTCCTATGTTCCTCTTGCTGGCTTCCTCCTATCTGTATAGGTTTCTATCTTTTTCACTGTATTGTCTCATGTTTACATTTCTCCCTGGGCTGTTTTTCATTTTTCTATTTTCATCTTTTTTCTTTGTCTGTTTACCTTTTGCCTGAAGTTCAATGAATATTTATTGGATACCTATTTCAGACTAAGAAAGCAGCTAGATACTAAAGAGATCCATCAGAAATTTTTGCCCTTCAAGAAAATAAACTCCTCTGTAGACCCTGCTCCCTCTCTTTTAATTCACAATAATAGAAAACTGAATTATTTTTCCTGGAATTGTTGTATATTTTTCATAGATAACTGAAAAAGACAGAGAAAATTAAATATGTTACATTTCTTACTGTAAAAAACAAAAAGATGACCTAAGTGGGTTTATTTTTTTACCTTGTGACATGCAAATGATTTTATGCCTTTACATCAATGGACCTTGGCTGAAAAAAGGTAACAATTTGTTCCTCTCTGTATTACTGTCTTAGGCATGAAAAAAAAAAAATGCTAACAATATGGGTCAGATACTCCAGAGATTCTACTGGTCTATATATCTCATCAGCAAGCAATGCCATGGGGTTGGCTTATATTCAGACACCTCATGGTCTCTCACATAGTGAATGAGATCAGTGCTCCTCAACTTTGAGCCTGCATCAGAATCATCTGAAGACTTGTTAAAGCATCTGTTTCTGGGTCACGCCCCCAGAGTTTCTAATTCGGCAAGCCTGGTCTGAGAATTCGAACAATTTTCCAAGTGATGCTGATGCTGCTGGTCCTGAGACATTTTGGGAACCACTTTAATAGACTGAAGTTTAAATAGTTAAGAGACAGTTTTGCTGGTAGGGCATTGGTGGTTGATCCATTCACCTATCCTTAATTTGTTGTTGTTGTTGCTAAGAACAGTGAACCTTTATCTAGTTTGGGCATCTGTCCTCTCCCAATCTCATGTTGAAATTTGATCCCTAGCATAGGTGGTGGGACCTGGAGGGAAGTGTTTGGGTCATGAGGTGGATACATCATGAATTGCTTGGTGCTGTTCTTGCAGGATTGAGCGAGTTCTTACTGTTAGCTTCCTCAAGATATGGCTGTTAAAAATAGTCTTGTGCCTCCTCCCCACCTCTGGCCTCCTCCCCGCTCACTGTGGGACACACCTGCTTCCCTTCTTCTTCTACCATGATTGGAAGCTTCCTGAGGCCTCATCAGAAGCAGATGCTGGCACCATGCTTCTTGTACAGCCTGCAGAACCATGAGACTGACACATCTCTTTTCTTTATAAATTATCCAATCTTGGGTAATCCATTTTAAAAACACAAATGGGCTGACAATCTTAAAACAAGCCATTAAATAAAATATTATTTATTATACTTGTTATTTGAGGTTTTTTTCCAAGTGAAAATAAGGAAGAGTATTCCCAAGAATCTCAGAACTTCCAGCCTTGGCATGGGTCCAGAAGGCAGGTCTTCCTTCGTTAGATGCTACTTGGTGCCTGCACACTTCTCTCTGTCATGCACTGCTGGGGAGGTTTGAGGTCAACTCTGATGGCATTGTTTTTCTAAGCCAAAGAGCAAAAACATGAGTGTGACTCAGACTATTCAGTGTTGACTTTAAAGGCCTCCTGCTCTTACTGTTTTTATAATTTAAAGAAATCTAATCTCCTTAAACGGCCCTGCTGATCCTTTCCCTGACATCATGTTTGAGTTTTGGACTTAACATTACCATCAGGATTTAAAAGAAAAGGAAAAAACAACCATAAAAGCCAGGTTTTCTTTTAGACCCAGGCTGTGGACAGGTCAGCTATGTGGGTGTGGATGTGTGGTGTGTGTATGCTTCCTGCAGAGGGCATGTGTGCGAGGGAAAAGTGGGGAGTTCTGGGCCACCTGACTTACATGCACTTTATTTCTTAAGAACCCTGAGGATCAGATTGATAGGGGCCAGGGTGACACAGGAAAGAGTTCCAGAATTTTAAAATTCATGCAAATGATATTCAAGTGTTATTTAATATAATTGTACCCGAAAGAAAATGGTTTGTCCCCTCCCCCACCTTGGGGAGGTGAATCTTCTCTCTCCCTTCTTTCCCTCTCTAATTTACTTTTAAATAAACTTTTCTTTCTTTGGGAAAAAAAGAAAATGGTTTGATTAATTCACTGATTTCCTGTCCACCCCAGGAATAGCAAAATTCTGGTTCTCAAATGAGAACCTTTTTGATATCCTGCGACAAACCCTAAGCTGTTACAATTCTTTTCATCTGAACCATAAAAAAGAATTCATTGTGAGTACTGGGAGATTTTTTTTCCCCTTATAACTACTATTTTTATTTATTCTTCAGACTTAATCTTCAGACCCCAATGCAGTTGCATACAGGACACTTCATTCCGGCTCACTTAGTCTTGTCTATGTCAGTTTCTTGTTGGACTTGTTAGAGCTGGAAAGATCTTGGCACACAGACCTGCTTGGGAGAAGGGAGATTTTTAATGTTGCAGCCAGTGAACATCAGGAAGGGATAACCTAACTTTATTCCAATGTACCTGTGATTTCCCCAAGAGGTGAATATAGCACATTACTTTGCCCATCATCGTCTCTGATCTCTTAAAGAACCTCGCTTTCCTGGGACATGACAGAGACCCTAGAGACAACTGAAACCAATTAAGAAGGCAATTCCTTGCTTTGGAGCCAGGCTAATCCAGAATAAAGTGAATCTTGTTCTTGCTATAGACTATTGAAACCTGTTTAAATCAATGAAATGTAATCCACACTGTGGCATACAGTTTATTTGTGATCATTAAGTGAAGTAATGAAGGAAGGAACTCATGATGTATACTCAGAGGTGGAACCAGTATTATCCTCGCAAGGAGATGTCTTGCTGGCCTGTGTGGTAAAGAGTGACTGAGCTCCCATTTCTGTATTGCTGTTGTTTCACTAAACCCCAGTTCTGCCTTTCCAGTCAACACAGGCTAAACATACCAGGAAAAAGCTTTTTGTTTTGTTCCTCTCTTGACATAGTTTTTTCATATACTCAGGCTTTGTGACTTCACCAGCTCTCCTGTGCAGTTATTAAGAACAAATGCTATGGGTGTAGGGAAGAGACAAATGAACATACTGAAAAGAGGGCACGAAAGGATTGAAGATGGCAGATCCAAAGCCCTGGGTTAGAGAAAGGGCGTAGTAGAGTGACTTAAGACCCAGAGAAAGATGAGAACAGAATACCCTGGGCAAACGTATCAGAGGCCAAGAGCTGGGATACCACCTCCAGAAAACCTATGCCAAAGGCCAGAATCAGGCAGGATTCCCAAAGTCAGAGCAAAAGGAAGCCCATCCAGCTGGTTCACAGAGGTGACCCACAGAGGTAGCTGACACAGAGGCCCATAGGAAATGCCCCAATGTGGCTCTGTCCCCACTGTGCAGAAGAATCACCTGGAGGTTGGCGAAAATGCCAAAGCCTGGAAAATCACATATCTTTTGTAAAGTTTAAAAGCAAGCAAAAGGAAATGCTTTAGGCATACATACATTTGCACAGATATAATAATATATAATGAAAACATTTTAAAACAGACATAAAAATTCAGGGCATTGTCTACCTCTGGTGTAGGCAAATGAATGCATTAGATGAGGATCACACGGGTAAGAAGCTACTTACAATGTCTCGACTCTTAAATCAGGAGGCAAATTCACAGGTATTTGTGATGTCATTAAAAATTAATTTACAGAGGGCATAAATGGGCAGTGATGATAGTGTGCTATGAGTCAAGATCAGAACTTTTCTAATTCTAAGCACCTGTAATCTGATTTTAAAATGTACTAATGTCTCACATCCACTAGGATGACTACTATTTAAACAACAACAACAGAAAATTAGAAGCATTTGGCGAGGATGTGGAGAGAACAGAACCTTGGTGTGCTGTTGCTGGGAATGTAGATTGGTGTGCTGTGGAAACAGTGTGGCAGTTTCTCAAAAAATTAAACATACAATTGCCAGATGATCCAGCAATATCACTTCTGGATATACTTCCAAAAGAACTGAAAACAATCTTGAAGAGCAACACTATTCACAACAACAAAAACATGGAAGTAACCCCAGTGCCCACTGATGAATGAATGGATAAAGAAAATGTGGTGTGCCCATGCAATGGAATATTATTCAGGTATCACATGTTCTCACTCATAAGTGGACCTTGAACAACTATCATAACACTGTAAGAAAGGCATTGGCAGTAATGGGAAACTGCCAGGGGAGGGCGGGGGTGAGAGTGGCAGTAGTGGGAAACTTCCGGGGGTGGAGGGTGCACCTCATCAACAAGGGCACCTGCATAGTGAACATTTGTATACCTAACCCTGAATTGTGCCCCACGTATTTAAAATAGAAAGTGTATTAAAAAATAAAAATATAAAGGAAGGAAATTCCAACACATGCTGCAACTGGATGAACCTGAGGACATTGTGCTAACTTGCTAAGTATACTAAGCCAGTCAAAAAAGACAAATGCCGCATATTCTGCTTATATGAGGTATCTAAACCAGTCAAAATCAGAGAGACAGAAAGTAGAATGCCAGTTGCCAGAGACTGAGATGAGGGAAAAGTGGGGAGTTGTTTAGTGGGTACAGAGTTTCAGTTTTGCAAGATGAAAAGAGTTCTAGAAATAGGTGTGCAACATTATGAATGATTGGCATGGTACATTTTGTATGTATTTTACCACAAAAAATTAATTACTAATGCACAGGGTTTATTCTAAGATGCCCTGATATAAGGGGCGTGAGGCAAAGCATCAGCATCTGTTTAACGCTTCTCAGTTGATTCTGATGTGCAGCCTGGTTTGGGAACCACTTCGGCCTGAGAACACACGGGGGGAAGAGACAGGAGAAAGTAAGGTCTGGGGAGACTTCAGAAAGAAGATGGCATTTCAGCCAGACTTAGAAGAAGCATGAATATGATTTTGACAAATGAACAAGGCATTTCTAGGCAGAGAGAACACCACATAGGTCGTGGGAGGCACAAGGATTCACGGCTAGTGTCAGACAGCAGGGTAGACTCCAGTAACTGCCTGTAGCTACATTAGAGGGTGCATTAGAGAGAGACACACAGGAAAGAATGGGGTAGGAAGAGTAGATTGGGGGCAAATTATGCCGTGCCTGAATGTAAAAAAATTGGGCTTTTGTGCAGGCAGTGGAAAATTAATCACCAATTTTAATGAAGAAAATGATGTTTTAAAACTTCCGCAGTATACTAGAAATACAATTTGTGAAATAGCATGGAAGAAAAAGTGTTGTAAAAAAAAATGGAAAGCAAGGCCTTCATTTGTAGGTCACCTAATAGACCAGAGAAGAAATGGTCAGGGTCTGATTTTACAAGGTGCCCATGAACATGAGTGAGCAATTTCAGGTACATTTTGCAGGTGATATTTACAGGACTAAGAAAGATGGAGGACCATGAAGATGGTGTCAGGTTTTCTCATGGGTTGACTAAGTGGGCAGTCATGCTTTTGACCAAGCTAAGGATACAGGGAAGAGTCCAGTTCATAGATATTGAGTTGTAAGTTTCTAGGGTAAGCATATGTAGAAGTAGGTTGCAAGCAAGGTTGGAGTTCAGGCAAGAAGTCTGGGCTGCAGATACAGATTTGGAAGTACTCTGTGAATAGGCAAAGCTGTGGAAAGACCCAAGGAGAGTTTTCAGTGAGTGACAAGAAGTTGGTAGTGGGTGAGACCTGGGAATTGGCAGCCTTGGAAGGGTGAGCAGAGGAGAAGAAACTAATATAAGAAAGATATGGAAGTAGAAAGCTATCAAAGAAGAAATAAACAATTTCAAAAGTGAACTGCTTAGCGGCTTGGCATAGGAAAGATGCAGAAAGAAGGAAGGGATCAACAGGCAAAGTGGCTCGGTCTCCTTGACAGGTCACTGAGGAAGTGATAGGAAGAGGCTAGCAAGGCAAGGAAATGACTTGGCTTCCTTCGTTTTAGGATGGGTGAGATTTAAGTGAGTAAGAGTAAGAATGGGACTTTCCAAAGGGAAAGGCAGTCAAGAAACAGAACTGAAAGGAGTCAGGTTCCAAAGGAGAAGATGGAGGATGGGCAGTGAACACAAGTGGCTCCAGTTATACTATTTTATTTTATTTTATTTATTTTATTTATTTTTATTTTTATTTATTTATTTATTTTTATTTTTTTCTTTTTTTTGAGTTGGAGTCTCACTCAGTTGCCCAGACTGGAGTGCAGTGGCCGCTCCCGGCCACCGCAGCCTCGATCTGCTGGGCTCCGACGATCCTTCCGCCTCAGCCTTCCAAGTAGCTGGAACTACAGGCACGCGCTACCATGCCCGGCTAATTTTTTGATTTATTGTAGAGATGAGGTCTCGCTTGCCCAGGCGGGTCTCGAACCCGCAGGCTCAGGCAATCCACTCACCTCAGCCTCCCAAGGCGAGGGATTACAGGCTGA
>CAUYQG010040343.1:0-11004 GCA_963574415.1 Tarsius wallacei
TCATATAAACAGATTTAAAATGATTAAAATAATCTCAAATATGTTTTCTAATTACTTGTGCTAACTAATACCAATTTTAAGGACATTTAAAAAATTTACAAATATGTGTTAAATGACACACTCCTAAATTCATTGGTTAATGAGTCAAAGGAGAAATCAAAAGTAAAATTTAATTAATCAATTATTAAATTAATTTTAAAAATATTTTAAATATGTGGGATACAATTCAGGATTAGGTATATAAAGGGTCATCATACAGGTGAAGTTTGGGCCTCTTGTGGAATCCTCACTTCACCTGATTTGGAATCAGATACTCTTACTGATGTTATGTGCTACCTTCCACACATCCCTCCCCGTGATGGTGTCCTGCTACTGCCAACCCTTTTCTTGTAGTATTATGATAAATGCTCATGACCCACTTATGAGTATATGCTGTACTCAGTTCTTTGTTTCTGTGATAGATCACTGAGTATGATAGATTCTAAATCCATCTAGGTTGCTGAGAAGTCCATAATTTTGTCCTTATTTATGGCTGCATATTATTCCATTGTGTACCACATCTTTTTATCCAGTCCACTTCCAATGGGCAGCATGGTTGGTTCCATGTTATTGCTATTGTGAACAGTGCTGCAGTAAACATGCATGTGCAAGTGTCTTTTTGGTAGAATAATTTGAGTTCCTCTGGGTATAATCCCAGAAAAGGGGTTGCTGGGTCATATGGAAGGTTGATTTTAAGATCTTTTAGAAATTGTCACACTTTTCCCACAGAGATTGTACTAATTTACACTCTTACTAACAGTGTAGAGGTGTTTACTTTTCTCTGCATTGTCTTTAGCATCTGTTTTTTTGAGTTATTAATGACAGCCACCCTGACTTAAGTTAGATGGTATTTCAGTGTGGTTTTGATTTGCATTTCTTTGATGATTAATGGGGTTGAACATTTTATAATGTATCTGTTGGTTGCTCGTATGTCTTCTTTTGTCCATGTTTTAATAAGGCTTTTTGAGTTCAGTAAGTTTGAGTTTCTTGTAGATACTGAATGTAAGGTCTTTGTCAGGTATACAGTTGGCAAATAATTTTTTTCCATTCTATGGGCTGTCTTCCACTCTCTTGATTTTTTTTGCTTTGCAGACTCTTTTCTGTTTGATGAGTTCCCACTTATTTATCTTATTTCTTATGGTATGGGCTTAGACTGTTGCATGTTTATACATCAACAACAAACAGGCAGAAAACCAAATAAAAAGCACAATTTCATTCACAATAGCTGAGATGTGGTACACAATGGAATAATATGCAGCCATAAATAAGGACAAAATTATGGACTTCTCAGCAACCTACATGGATTTAGAATCTATCATACTCAGTGATCTATCACAGAAACAAAGAACTGAGTACAGCATATACTCATAAGTGGGTCATGAGCATTTATCGTAATACTACAAGAAAAGGATTAGCAGTAGCAGGACACCACCAGGGGAGGGATGTGTGGAAGGTAGCACATAATATCAGTAAGGGTATCTGATTCCAAATCAGGTGAAGCGAGGATTCTACAAGAGGCCCAAACTTCACCTGTATGATGACCCTTTATATACCTAATCCTGAATTGTATCCCACATATTTAAAATATTTTTAAAATTAATTTAATAATTAATTGATTGATTAATTTTTACTTTTGATTTCTCCTTTGACTCATTAACCAATGAATTTAGGAGTGTGTCATTTAACACATATTTGTAAATTTTTTAAATGTCCTTAAAATTGGTATTAGTTTTATACCATTGTAATTAGAAAACATATTTGAGATTATTTTAGTCATTTTAAATCTGTTTATATGATCTACCCTGGAGAAAGTTTCAAGTTCACTTGAGAAAAATGTGTATTCTGCTGCTGTTGAACAAATTATTCTGTATATGTCTGCTAGGTCCATTTAATCTTTAGAGATATTCAAGTCTACTGTTTCCTTATTGATTTTCTGTCTGGATGTCTGTCCATTGCTGAGAATGATGTATCAATGTCCCATAATATTATTGTGCTGTTATTCACATCTTTCTTCAGTTCTGTTAATATTTTCTTATATATTTCACATATATATTTCTTATATATATATATATTTAGATGCTCCAATAATCAGTGCGTATATATTTATAATCGATATACTTTCTTGATAAATAGATTCCTTTATTATAGTGACATTCTTGGTGTCTTTTGACAGATTTTGACAGAAAGTCTTTCTGTCTGATTATAGCCATTCTTGCTCTCCTTTGTTACTAATTGCATAGAATACCTTTTTTTCATCCCTTAACATTTAGCATATGTGTCTCCTTACAGCACAAGTGTGTCTCTTCTAGGTAATATATAGTTGGATTCTAATTTTTTTATTCACTCAGCTGTTCTGTGTTTTTTAATTGAAGAGTTTAATCCATTTACATTAAAAATAATAATTGACATATAAGAATTTACTATTGACATTTTAAAATCGATAACTGCCTGTTTTATACTTCCTTTACTTCAATATTGCTGTCTTCCTTTGTAATTTTTTGAATTTTTATAAAGGTATGTTTTAATTATTTTCTCTTTATCTCTTATATATCTGTCAGATGTTCATTATTTGTGGCTACCACAGGGTTTAACTGCAACATCTTATAATTATAACAGTATATTTTAAACTGACCACAACCTAGCTTCAGTTGTATTTAATACTGCTACACTATTACTTCTTCCCTCCACATTTTATGCTATTTATGTCACTATTTACAGCTTTATATTTTGTGCATTCATTAATTATTGTAGCTATAATTATTTTTAATATTTTTCTTTTAACTTTCATTCTAGAGTTAAAAGTGATTTATATGACACCATTATAGTATTAGAGTGTTCAAAATTTGACTGTATAGTTACTTTTATCAGTGTCTTTTATACTTCAATATGTTTTCATGTTGATAGTTAACATTCTTTTGTTTCAATTGGAACAAAATCCTTTAGGATTTCTTGTAAGGCAGATCTAGTAGTAATGAATTCCTTCAGGTTTTATTTTTCTGGGTTGCTTCTGTATTTTCTTCACTTCTGAAAGACAACTTTTTCAGGTAAGTATTATTGGATGGTAGTTGCTATGATTTTAATGTGTCCCTTTCAAAACTGAGGTGTTACCAATATGATTAAGAGGTGCAGGTTTTAAGAAATAATTAGGACATTAAGACTCCTCCCTTGCAAATAAAATTGTGTCCTTATAAAAGGACTTGCCAAAAGGAGTTAGTCTTGCTTGTTCTTCTGCCTTCTGCCATGTGAAGACATAGCAAAAAGATCCTCACCAGATACTGGGGTGATCTTGGTTTTTCCAGATTGCAGAACTGAGAAAAAAAATTTGTGTTTTTTATAAACTATACAGTCTCAAGTATTTTGCTATAGCAGCACAAATGAACTAAGACAGCAATTTTTCTTCTTTTAACACTTTGAATATATTATTGCACTCTCTACTGGCTTGCAAAGTTCTGTAGAGAAGTTCACTGATAGCTTTATGGGGATTCCCTTGTATGTGATGAGTCTGTTTTATTGCTTTCAAGATGCTCTGTCTTTGACTTTTGACAAATTACTTATAATGTTTCTCAGAGTATTCTTTTATGGATTTATTTTACTGGAGAATTTTTTGAGCTTCATGAAGCTATATGTTCATGTTTCCCACCATCTCCCCAAGATTTGGAAAGTTTTCAGCTAATGTGTTTTTTCAATGAGCTTTTGCCTGTTTTTTTCCCTCTTCTCCTTCTGCAACTTCTGTACTTCATGAAGTTGAATGCTTAATACTGTCCAATATATTCCTTGTGCTTCCTTAATTATCTATTATTATTATTTTGTTTCTTTAACTAATTTGAAATGACCTGTCTTTGAGTTTCTAATTCTTTCTTCTGCTTAACCAAGTCTTCTGAAGAAGCTTTCTTTTAAATTTTTGGTTCTGTCATTGTACTCTTTAGCTTCACGGTTTCTGTTTTGTTCTTTTTTATGGTTTATATTTATTTCTTAAAGTTTTTATTTACTTCATACATTGGTTTTCTAATTTTGTTTGTCTATCTTGTATCTATCTCATTTAACTTTTTTAAGACTATCATTTTGATTATGTTTCAGGCAATTTGTAGATCTTCATATTTTAGGAATCAGTTATTGGAGCTTCATTACCTTTCTTTGTTGGTGTCATATTTGCCTGATTTTATTCATGTAGCTTTGATTGGTGTCTGTGCATTTCAAGAAGTAAACACCTCTTCCAGTCTTTATAGGCTCATTCTGCAAAGTAAAGTCCTTCTCTTGTTGGGTCCCAGGCTGATGGTTTGACTCTGGATAGTAATGGAATGAAGTTAGAGACAGATTACATAAATCTTTTGGCCTGACAGTGGAACCCACTGTTGACAGGATTGTCTTCAGGGGCTTTAGAGGGCATGGGTTCTGTTTGATCCCTGGATATATGAGACTGCTTCTAGGACTTTGGTTAGTAGGGGTAGTGCTGGAATAAAGGACTGCTTCAGGGTACCTGTATTTGTGGGCCCATTATCAGGTGAGTGAACAGATATGGCTTCCTCCAGATCCATGGAGAGTGGCTCTCTCTGGGTACTTGGTCAGGGAGTACTGTCCCTGGACAGTGGGTAAAAAGGGCTAGAACCAGGTCACAGGACTGATTTAGGCTCCAAAGCCAAGACTGAAACTTGTCTCTAAGGTGTGTTTCCTTGTGGGTTTCTGGGTATGCAGGACTACTCTCAGACCACAGCTGAGAGGAGCAGGCACCAATTTATAGAGCTGTTTTAAAAACCTAGCCCAGTGGATCTGCCTGCATGAGCACTGATGGGTATGTCTCCCTCTATGTCCTTGTGCAGGCAGCACTGTTCTTAAACCACAGATGAGAGGGGCTAGAGACACATTTCAGGGCCATTTTAAAATCTACTGTGGGACCAAGTTGGCAGACCTACCCCAGGAATTCAGATATATGTTTTCCTCTGGGTTTCTAATAATATAGACTACTCTCAGATCATACATCTTGGAAGGGCTGCAGTCAAGTCTCAGGGTCATTTCAAGATCTTCTGTGGAACTAAGGTCCACAAACCTGTCCCAGTAGCACATATGGTCATATATCTCTGAACATATACTTATGTGAATAGAGTGTCTTTTAAACCGCAGATGAAAGAAGTTGGTGCCAAATTTCGGGTCCACTTCAAGATGTGTTGTGTGACCAAGGTTGACAAGACTCTTTGGGGACTTAGACTAATAAATCTTCTTCTCCTTGGTCTCTGTGCAGGATAGACTGCTTTCCATACTTAGCTGAACAGGACTGGGGCCAAGTCTCTAGGACATATCAGTTTCCATGGACAAGATAGATATCGTCAGGCCTATCATCTGAGGCATGAGTGAATGTGACTGATTCAAGTTAGGTCCTTTGGCAGGTCCTTCTGGTGGCAAGACCAAGAACGAATGAAGCTAAAGTCAAGTCATCAGGGAGAAGAAGGCATTTCTGTGTCTAGAGCCAGACTATGCCCATAGTCAGCATGTCTGGCACTAAGGCATAGATCTGCCAACTCAGAATAACCCTACTAGGTTTTGGGATGCATCAGTTTTTACAACCTCTTACCTGAATCCCAAAACTCTCCCATAAAGGATCTTTTGACCATTGATGGTTTTGAAATAAGTATTACTGTGTGGGAGATCTACTATTTTGCCATCTTGCTGATGTTATCCTCTGGACGATCTCATATTTCTAGTGGCTCGGTCAACAGAGGCCTAAAATTATCTCTAAAGGAAGAAAATGTCATTGTATACCTGAAAATATTTCTATGATTAATTTTTAAACTCCTTTTCAGCACATAAAAAGATAAACAGAAACATTAAAATATGCCATAATCAATGAGAATCAATAGAAATAAGAACTAAAACAAATATACTAGAATACCAGAGATTAGGTTTACCAGACACAGATGGTTTAAAAACAACTATGCAGTTCCTGTGTAGATTAAAAGCCAAAGTTAAAGCTTTTAGCAAGAATCTGACACTATTAAAAACTGCATTGCAGATTTCTTTTTTTAAAAAAATCAGTAAAACATTATAGCAGCTAAGAATAAAATAATCTGATATAAGAATTTTATGTTCAGTTTCAACAGAGGATAAAGAAAGAATAGTTGAAAAATAGAGGAAAGTTGAAGAAAAAAAATAGAGAATAAAAATACAGATTTAAAACTTATGCAAAAAAAGCACAAATATACACATATACACACACATAGCTACAATAAAAACTGGAGAAGTCTGAATAAGATCAGTGGACCTTATCAATGTCAATACTTTTGTGATGCTATACTATAGTCTTATAAAATGTTACATTGGGAAAACTAGACAAAGTGTGCAAAGGAATCTTGCTGCATATTTCTTAGAATAACTTGTGAAGTATAATATTTTTAATTTTTAAATGTAAATAAAAATTTAAAATTTTATTTAAAAAATTCTCAATATAAGTAAAATGAAATAATATAATTTAAAACATTTAACTAGATAATGAGAAGAGAATGTACAAGACATAGAAGATGCAAACAGAAAGTAGGGAATATATTTAGCTCTAGAAAGAGTGGAAAAAGACAATAAGGCAGAGGCATTACTTGAATCTAAAAAGTCTAAGCACTTTCAAAAAGTATTAAAATACACACACCAAAATTTTCCAAAAAATTTCAAACACAATAAATAACAATCACAACAAATCTATACTCTATTTATCAAAGTAGACCTTCCCACGTGTGGTGGTTCACACCTGTATACTAGCACTTTGGGAGGCCGAGGCAAGAGGATCTCTTGAGGCCAAGACTTCAAGACCATCCTGAGCAACATAGTGAGATCCAGTCTCCATTAAAAAATAAGTAAATAAACAAAAAACTCTACATAGTATATATTTAGTAGTGAAATAGAAAGAGTATACCTGCAGAAATAAAGAGATAATCTTAAAACACAGTATTCTGGGATGCTGGAGTAGAAACTGATTACACTAAAAAGAACACCCATAAAACTGACAGCCAATTTAATGAGAAAACATGGAAGCCAGAAGATAGCCAAATAATAACCTCAAAGTACTAAAATAACTTGCAACTTAAAATATTATACTCAATATGTTTTTTCTTGAAGGCAAATTTGAAAAGTTGTTTTCATAAAATAAAACAGACTGTCAGCAGTAGTTCTACATTAAAGAAAATACAACCAGAAGCTTTGAAGAGGGAATAAAAATAATCCCAGATAGGACATAAAAGAATACATAAAGAAAGATTTCAACAATATCGATAAAAATGCATTTTAAAGTAATGAAATATTGCTATAAAATCAGAATATTGGTTAACTGTCAGGATACTGGGTATATCCTAGAAGGGAAGTGAGTAGTTTTCATAAGAAGCATTATGCAGAGGGATGCTGGTGGAGTGATAATGCTGCAATTTTTTATTCATAAGTGGTTATGAGTGTTGATTTAATACTAATTTAGTAAGCAGACAGCTGTTTCATGTACTCTTTCTTATGCATGATGTATTTCACAAGAAAAAATGATCAGAAACACAAAGTATAAGATGATTAACGTAATTGGTCATGTAGACTTAACAACATAAAAAGTAGGCAAGAAAATATTAATTCTATTGGTAAGAGTAACTCACAAAATAATCTTCCCTAGTGGATAAATGCAGTTGCTAGAACTGGATTTCAAATACAGGTCTAATCTTTCTAATGACAAAGTCAAAAAGGGAAATACAATCTGTAACAATATCTGTAACAATATATGGGATAAAGACTAACTGGTTATTTAGAAGAAGCATATAAGACTGCAAGACAAATGGATATCAACATATAGACAATGGATGGAATGAAGTAATTATACAATACTGAATTTAATATGGCTATATAATCTTAATGTAGGCTGAAAGCATAATGCAGTTGAAATCTCATGAAGACTTACACTGAAGTTTATGACATATTTTTAAAATGACAAATAGTGAAATGAGATTGAATAACAATAAAGAGAAGCCCATTGTGAAGTACGAGGCTGTAAAAGCAAATGAAGACAAGATAAGAGAGTAGCTCATGAAATCCACATGAGTTTCGATTGTATAGTGTAGTGCAGTGATTCTCAATTGTGTATGTGTGAGAGAGAAGGAGATAGAGAGACATTGTATACATGTGTGGAGGGTACTGAGTAGAGAGAAACATGAAAGAGAGATAACAGATATACTACTTATTTAGGAGTATGAAAAAGCATGCTGAATCTATTTGTTATTTCATCCAAAATAAAAACTATAGAGAGAAAAATCTTGACAAAATAGTCTTAGTCATTAAGGATACATAGAATGTAGTAGGAATGTAGTAGGAAAAATTTTTGTGGCATCTATTTAAGTTGCAAAGAGAAATCAAATATTTTAAAAAGAGAAATGTAATTACCACAGTGATATCTTTAATACCTGCATGAAACATGTTTCACTGTGTAAAATCCACAGTTACTAGTAAGAACTAGTAACATGACTTAAAAGCCCTTGCTTTGCCTACCACTGAAGTCCACTCCTGTGTCATTCCCCCTCTTTCTCCATACTCAATTACTCTGACCTATTTTACTTCTTTGAAAATGTATCTTGCTCTAAACCCTCTGAATATACTGTTCTGTCTGCTTAAACTGTCTCCCAGGATTTAGAACTCACTTTAAAATCCTTGTGAACGGCTAAGCTCTCCTTAACCTCTACTAACAACCACCACTGACACTATGCCTACACCAGACCAGCTCAGGCCCGTTGTACAATTTCACATAATCGTATCTTCATTAAATTGATTCCATGCTGTAATTTAACATTTTTGTTATCTGTAAGCTATGTTGGGACAAGACAAATGTCTCCTTTGCTTACCTTTTTTTATAATCCTAGTGCCAATCACAGGACTTAATAAAAGCACAATAAATATTTGTTGAATTCATAAGTATTCTTAAGATTTATATAATGATGAAAAGAAAAGATAATTGAAAAAAAGGCAAGACTGGAGACAACAGGAAGAATTAAGACACTTTTAGTGAGTACAAGCAAGTTAATAAAACCAAATTATGTATACGTAGTATAAAAGTAGGAGAAAACAATTTCAATTAAATAGTTTTTTAAAAAGTGTCACTGTGGGAGTGATGTTTCAGGTAAATCTAAAGGAATGTGAAATGTTTCAATAGTAAACATGCAGCAAGGAAGTTTTTTGTGGTAGATGGAATAAAGTCCTCCCCCATCCTACCCCAAGATGACTAGGTTCTAATATTCAGGAACTGTAAATATGTTACCTTAGGTGGCAAAAGGGACTTTGCATATGTGATTAAATGAATAGCCTGGAGACAAGGAAATTAGCCTGAGTTATCTGGGTGAACCCAGTGTAGTCACAAGGGACCTTATTAAGAGAGAAGCGAAAGGACCAAAGTCAGAAAAAAGAGATGTAACAATGGAAGCAGAAGTTGGAGGGATGCACTTTGAAGGTAGAGTGCGGGGCCACACCCAAGAAATGCAGGAAGCCTCTAGAAGCTAGAAAAAAACAAGGGAATATATTCTCCCCTGGTGCCTCCAAAAAGAATAGAGAGGAACTTTCTCAACTTGATAAATAATATCTACAAAAAAACCCTACAGCTAACATCATACTTAATTGTGAGAAACTAAATGTATTTTTTTTCCCCCTAAGATCAGGAAAAAGGCAAGGATATCGCTCTCACATCTTCTATTCAACATTATACTGGAAGTCCTAATTAATGCAATAGACAAGAAAGGAAACAAAAAGAAATACAAACTGGGAGGGAAGAAATAAAACTGTCCTCATTCACTGGTGACATGATTGTTCATCATAAAAAATACGAAAATCTAGGTGAACATGGTTTTGGCAGTGAGTTTTTAGATACAACATTAAAATGATCCATGAAAGAAAAAATTGATAAGTTGGACTTAACTAAAATTTAAAATTTCTCCTCTGCAAAGAACATTGTTAAGGGGCTGAAAACAAGTCACAGACTAGGAGAAAATATTTGTAAAATATTGAAAATATTTGTAAATATCTAATGAAAGACTTGTATCTGAAGTACGCAAGAACTTTAAAAAACTTAATAATAAGAAAACAACCAATTCAAAAGTGGGCAGAAGATCTGAACAGTTACCTAGTCAGACAAGACACGCGATGGTAAAGAAACATAAAAGAAGATACTCAACATCATACGTCATTAGAAAGTTGCAAATTAAAATAATGAGATGCACTGCATACCTACTAAAGTAGCTAAAATCCAATTTCCTAAGAACACAAAATGCAGATGGCAACGTAGACCAACAAAATTCTTTTTCATCGCTGATGGGAATGTGAAATGGTACAGCCACGTTGGCAGACAATTTGGCAGTTTTGTACAAATTATATAAAAAGGAGTAAAAAAATCATACTCCTATGTATTTACCAAGTGAGTTGACAGCTTGCATACACAAAGCCTGCACATAAATTTTTATGTTAGTTTTATTCATAATTATCGAAGATTGGGTATAACCAAGATACTCTTTAGTAGATGAATGAATAAACTATGGTACATGGAATAGTGTTTTTTATAAAAGTAAATAAGCTATTAAGCCACAGAAAACATGAAAGAAACTCAAATAGATATTTCTTGGTGAAAGACACCAGTTTTAAAAGGCTACATACTATGTGATTCTAGCTATATGACATACTGGAAATGACAAAACTATAGAGACAGTAAAAAGATTAGTAGTTTCTAGGAGTTAGGAAGGAAAGAAAAGGAATGAAGGCCCATAGGACAGTTTAAGGCGGTAAAACCATTTTATATTATACTATACTGGTGGATGCATGACATTTTTTATTTATCAAAAGCTATTGAACCATAAAACACAAAAGTGAACCCTATGTAAATTACTTACTAGTTGATTATATTATATCAATATTGGTTCATCAATTGTGACAAATATATTATATCAATATAAGATGAAAATAATATAGAAAACTCTTGAG
>CAUYQG010040345.1:0-20106 GCA_963574415.1 Tarsius wallacei
ACTGTTGGTGGGAGTGTAAACTAGTACAGCCTCTGTGGAAGACAGTGTGGCAATTCCTAAAAGATCTAAAAATCGACCTTCCATACGACCCCGCTATCCTCCTACTGGGAATATACCCAGAAGAACTCAAATCACCGTATAAAAAAGATACCTGCACACATATGTTTATCGCAGCATTGTTCACAGTAGCAAGAACATGGAACCAACCGTACTGCCCATCAAAAGAGGACTGGATTTTAAAAATGTGGTACACATAGACAATGGACTATTACACAGCCATAAAGAACAAAATCATGAACTTCACAGCAACCCGGATGGACTTAGAGTCTATAATACTGAGTGATCTTTAACAGAAGCAAAGAACTAAGTATCACATATTCTCACTCATAAACGAAACTTCAACAATTATTGTAATACTATAAGAAAAGGATTGGCAGTAGCAGGAAACTGCCCGGAGGGGAGCGGGGAAGCAGGATTGGCAGTAGTGGGAATCTGCCTGGGGGCAGATTCTGGGGGCACACTTCATCAACAAAGGTACCTGCATAATGAACATTTGTATACCTAACCCTGAATTGTACCCCACATCTTTAAGATAAAAAATTAAAAGTTTAAAAAATAACTAAGTATTCACTAAATAGAAAAGTTCTAAATTTCCAGCTTGACGAAATTTGGTACAAATACATGAAGAGTTTAATCAACTGATTTTTTTCCCCTCGATATAATAACAAAATTATATGACCAAATTTGTGCTTATTGATTTCAACCAAACACCAAAGCCAAAAACAAAAACAAAACACAGTCAGGGCTTGGGATTTTATTCAGACTCCTAGGTCATAAGAATCTCATTATTACTCATGACACAGCAAGCAACATGAACATCATGTCACGTCAATTCCCCTTGTCCCAAGTCCCACAAGGGGCCTAGAAGAATGCAACACATACAATGGGTTTGTGTCACAGCCAAGAAACACTGAGCTTGGGGATTCACTGCTTTTACAATAAGTGGTAAGCAAGCCTGCTCTTTGAACCCACATGTGCTCATGACCTGTGATTATGCCATGACCCAGACTCAACAATTACAAAGTTGGACAGTATCATCTCATCTATACACTTATTCACTTCTTCCCAACTCAGTAATTTTGAGGCAAGTACCTGACTTTATATAATCAACCCTCAAGGTTGCTCATTGTAAACACAATCTTAAGAAATGTCTTGGGCAGAGAGCAGTTCAGGGCCTTGCATACTTGGTACACCTAGCAAAATTGTGCAGAGATGCTCAGGGCCCATGAACGATTGCCTTTCCCATCAATCTGTCCTCTGTCCCTATGCAACTTGGCTCCTGGTAACCTTTCACATAAGTATGTCACTCTGTTGGCCACTCTGATTAATCTGACCATCAGAGACTAAAACTAAACCTATCCAATTTGTCTCCTACAACATTTAATTAAGGTTACTAGCAAAAGGATTCCAAACAACAGGATGAAATTAACCTCCAGTATTGACCTCAATCATGCTTTCCAGGGTCCTGCACACAGACAACTGTCCCTGGGGAGAATAAGAGACTTTATTTCAGTCAGTCAAGATGTAGTCTAGTCTAAGGTTAGCCTACTATCCTTTGCAACCCATGCAAGGGAGTTCACACTGACCTGCTGATCTTTGGTGTTATTGCCACTATTTACAAGGGGCAACAGATGGGACAAAAAACAAACACCATCTCCAATAGAGAGACATTTCATAGCCCATTCTCAGCCACATATAAATATATAACCCAAACAGACGAAAGTAATTCCTATTAGTATTTGTCTTAAAACATGATTTGGATTAGTATTACAGTGGTTTGGTTAAGTCGTACAGGCAGTGTCACTGAGTGGTTGTAGTCTCCTTTACCATAGATGGCATACCCATGACCACTCAAGGATCAGAGAAGCATGTGAATTTGTAACAGAATGAAACAAGGTTGTACTAGTCTCCGTGCTTTTATACTTATAAAAGGGGCCTATACTGAGAGATGTTATTGATGACAGGCACAGCAGAATAATTCAGGAGCATCCATATCCACAAATTGTCAGCTACAGATGCTGTTTGACTCAGGTCCCAATGTTAGATCTAGGAGATAAAGATATTATTAAGTGCCCCCACCTTTGTACCTCCAAAGACCAAGGTGTTCCTGCCCCAGGTGCCAGGTTAATTGTGCTTCTGGGCCATGAAATCAGTATACCCCATCCAAGTAATCATAACTTCATCTTCTTTCAATCATCTACTCTTATTCAAAACTGTTCTCTGGAAGGTTTAGGTGCAAAAATCATGTGGGAAGCAGAATAATGAGCCCTCTAAAGATCGCAACGATGCCATACTTACCATGGCAAAAGGAACCTCACAAATGTATTTAAATTAAGGATCTTTAAATGAGAAGATTATTGGCATGGCCCCAGTGTAATCACAGGGGCCCTCATAAGAGGGAGGCAAGAGGGTCAGAATCAGAGGAGGAGATGACAATAGAGCAGAATCAGACAGAGATATGAATATGCCACTCTGCTGGCTCTGAGCATGGAGGAAGGGGCCACAGTCAAGAAATGCATGTGGTCTCTAGAAGCTAGAAAAGGCAAGGAAACGAATTCTCCCCTAAAGGCTCTAGAAGAAAGACAGCCTTGCCAACACCTTGATGTTAGCCCATTGGAACCCATTACAGATTTCTGACTTCCACAGCTATAAGATAATAAATTTGTGTTGTTTTAAGTCACTACTTTCTTAGTAATTTGTTATAGCGGTCACAGGAAATTTCTATACAGGAAAAGGAATTTTTAAAAAATTTGCAGAGATTTGTTATGTCCCCTTTCTTGGCCTTCATGGGCCCCTGTAGGGAAAATCATAAAGCAGTGTGACCACTGTCTTCATATTGAACTATATCAATCCAACAACAGAATCCAGATGACTGAATCAGAGTCAATTTTAATTACTTAGGACTCCTTTTGACTATACTGCCAAAAGGTAGGAAGTTGTATAAACCACACTGGTATGGGTTTGCTGCAGGGGAAAGAAAGGCATATTATTTCCAGGAATGGTTAGTGCAGAATTCCAAATGTTTAAAATAGGCCTATATAAACCCTTACCTTTTCAACTTGATTAGTACCTAGAAAATGACCTCATGGCCATTTCTTTTCTCAATTTTCTGGAGATAGCCACTTTTAGTAACCACACTGTCATGCTAAGGTGTGTCGGCCAGGAAGAGGTGCGAAATCTTTTAAAGTCAATTTTTGAGGAAGCCATTCTAATACTAAAAATACCAGATGCCCGCAGATAGAGCATGAAATCGAATACCTTGATTATGAACTCATTGTTGGATAATCTTTGTCACTAAGGGCATCACTGTCAGACTACAAATAGTCTAGAAAGTCAAACATATGTAATATAGACTATGTAATATAGCCATAATCGTATAGCCAGAGTTGGCTGACTGGACTGTAACAGTAACATTGTATCTTGAAAAAGTATTAAGAGCAGGGAGACACCACCAGTAGAGCCAAGAGGAAGTCAAAAGTCTGATGCAATTAATGTGCCAGGAATGGACAGGGTTAATGTCTGTGCAATGTAACCTACACCACAAGGAAGGCCAACCATTGGTAGGAGTTGAAAGTCTGAAAATAATGGTGGCTTTTACATTAGAAAATACAGCCCTTTATCTTGTGCCTAGGCAATGATAATAGATATGTTGCTATGTCTAGTACAATGATAGATCCAAGTGGCTGTGGTAGTGATCTGGACACTGCAAGCCTGATCAACAGCTTTATTTTAGGCTGTTGCACTGGAGAGCGGGCCCCATAATGTGGACATCTAACATGAACGGCCTAGATAGTTTGATCATCAGCCATGGCTTATTTCCACAGCTCATTCCCCCAGTGGGGTGGTGAGGTACTTGTAATCTGTCATCTCTAGTCCTGCAAGTGGCAGTCCAGATAGCAGACCAAATGGCTTGATCATTGGCAATATCCCGAGTCAGTAAAAATATACATTTTATCATGGGGAACACTGAGTTAAAGAATGGACTTGAGCTCTTCCCACTGAGTAGACAAGCACATCAATTTTAAAGATGGCATATATAAAGCAGGAGTTGACAGCTACAGCAGCCCAGAAGACACCAACAGATTTCAATTTAGCCAAATCATCAGTAAATCAGGCTCAAGCACTAATTAAGATAACCTCTGTGAATCAAGGGTCCCAATGATCTAATGACCTTACTTCAAGCACTATAATGGGAATAGTTTCCCCAAAATGATAACTACCCCCCCTCCAGTCGTGACCATCAAAATGTCTTCAGGCTGGGCATGGTGGCCCACACCAGTAATCCCAGCAATATAGGAGGCCAAGGTGAGAGAATCGCTTGAGCCCAGGAGTTCGAGGCCTGCCTGGGCAACATAGTGAGACCTCATCTCTACAAAAATGATGGAAAATTAGCTGGGCATGGTGGTGCCTGCCTGTAGTCCCACCTACTCAGGAGGCTGAGGTGGGAGAATCATTTGAGCCCAGGAGGTCGAGGTGGCAGTGAGCCGAGATTGCACCACAGCATTCCAGCCTAGGGAACAGAACACACACACACAAAGTCTCCAGGCATTGTCACATGTCCCCTGGGTTGGGCAGCGGACAAAATCACCCTGGTTGAGAAACACCGCCCTATGGAAACATAAACCAAGTAGTCTAACAAGCATATCAAGCGTTCCGGCAATAGCTGCAAAAAGGAGGATGCAGGTGGAAAGACAATAATATGGCTTTTAAAAAATTCATTGTTTCTCCAAATCAGGCCCAATGTGAATTCCCTTGCACCCATCATTGCAGTTCACTCCATAGTCTTCAGTGCCTTTAGATACTCTGGTGCCCAATACCCCCTCCACCCATGAAATTGGGAAGGATTATAACTGGGACACCTATATCAGAGCTAAAAAATTTGAGTTCCTCTACTCCCTGAAATTTCCCATCATACTCAGCTTTTTCCTTAAAGTAGCTAAGGCTGGAGTACAAGAGAAGAGAAGGGTCAGGAGGTGTGGAGGAAAATAGCAGGTCCATGCCAATAAGCAACGTTTGCATCAACTTTCTATTTCAAGCAGCTACAAGCAGTTTGGGCTCATCTAAACAAACACCTGGCTTTGGTCCACCATCTGCTTATAGATGACATCATTTATTTAAGCGTTGGGACCCCTGGACTCAGCAAATACAGCCACTTTTGGCTGCCCCACTTTTGCTGCCTTATTGTCACATATGTCCTTTCTTCCTGCTCCTAAGAATAAGCAAAATCAAAGTACCATTTGAGTAGATTGTTTCAGTTCTCCTCTTGTTTAGCTTGTAAACATTTATTAATAGGTAAGAGAGTGGGAGAAACTTACTTGGGGAAGGGCAAGTAGATCCTAGATCCTGGAGAGTCTTCTCATATCTACTAAAACAGCTCACAGGATCTTCAAAAAAAGCACATCTCTGCCAGCATCCCATCTTGTCATCGAAACTGTCAGGGTCTGGGATTTTACCTCATATGCAAGCTAATCATTTATACTGTTATTGTTTCATGGATGTTGGCAGAAGACATAAGGCTATTGAGTCAAAGATAAAGTACTTTATTATTCATGCATAGCAAGTAGTATGAAAATAATGTTGCATCTGTTCCCCCTGTCCCCAAGTCCCATGGAAACAACAGGTATGGGCCCAGGTGGAATGCTATGCATAGAGTGAGTTTGCACTGTAGCTGAGAAAAATTAGGTTGAAGAATTCATTGCTTTTATAGTAACTAAAAAACATGTCAGCAAGAAATACCCAGAATGAATGACAAGGAGACTAAAGAATTTAAAACAAGCTGGGCTCGGTGGCTCAGCCTGTAATCCCGCGCTTTGGGAGGCTGAGGTGAGTGGATTGCCTGTGCCCGCGGGTTCGAGACCCGCCTGGGCAAGCGAGACCTCATCTCTACAATAAATCAAAAAATTTGCCGGGCGTGGTAGCGTGCGCCTGTAGTTCCGGCTACTTGGAAGGCTGAGGTGGAAGGATCGCCGGAGCCCAGCAGGTCGAGGCTGCGGTGGCCGGGAACGGCCACTGCACTCCAGTCTGGGCGACAGAGTAAGACTCCAACTCAAAAAAAAAATAAAAATAAAAAAAAGAATTTAAAACATAAGAGACATAGAGGTTGTAGTAAGACTGTCTAACATATGTAAAGTTAGAATCCCAAAGGGAAAAGAGACAGAGAATAGGTCAGAAGCAATTTTTAGGAAATAATAGTTAAACTTTTTCCAACAGTGCTGAAATACATTAAGCCACAGATTCAAAAAGTCCTATGAATACTAGAAAAACATAAATTTATAGAAAGCACAAACTTTTGAAAACCAAAGACAATAGAAGATTATAAAAATAGCCAGAGAAAAAGACAGATTACCTTCAGAGCAGGAAGACTTACACTGACAACTTCTCAACAAAAGCTATGGAAGGCAGAAGACATGAATTTGTATTTTTAAATGCTGAAAGAAAACAATTGCCAACCTAGACTTAACATACAAAAAACATAACCCTTAAGAATAACAGCAAAAGAATTACATTTCTCACCAGCAGATTCACACTAGAGGAGTATTACTCAAGCAAGAGAAAATAATGCCAGAAGACAAACTGAACATGCAGGAAGGAATGAAGAACAACAAAGATGGCAAATGTATGCTTAAATCTACATAAATATTGACTCTATAAAACAATATTAATATTTTTTGAAGAGTTAGAATCTATAACTAGAAATACAAGTGGCATAAAAAATCAAAGGGAGGGTAAATGTAATCAGAATGCTGTAAGAACCTGGAATTATCCAGAGAAAAGATAAAAATAAAAATTTACATTAGATTTTGATATATAAAAGATGAATTATTTAATATATTGAGTAAACATTAAAATAACATCAAGGGCCGGGTGCTGTGGCTCATGCCTATAATCCCAGCACTTTGGGAGGCCAAAGCAAGAGGATTGCCTGAGCCTGTGGTTCGAAACCATCCTAGGCAACTTGGCGAGACCTCGTCTCTGCATAGTGGAGCATGCCTGTAGTGGAGCTGCTTGGAAGGCTGAGGCAGAAGGATCGCCTGAGCCCAGCAGGTCGAGGCTGCGGTGGCAGTGAGCGTGCCACAGCACTCCAGCCTGGATGACAGAGTGAGACTTCAGCTCAAAAATAAAATAAAATAAATTAAAATAGTATCAAAAGAGCTCTGGTAAAATAATAAATCTTCAGGGCTCTCAAAGTAAGAATTCATCATAGTCATTTTTGGACCCATCACACCAAGATCCTAGCAGAGCCCCACTTTATTGACCGAATAAGTTTCGGCCCTCTACTCTAACTGTTAGAGCATTCAGTCAATGTGAAAATAAGGGACAAAGGACAGATTTCTTAATCCAGTAATGTTTTCTTCTTCTTCTTCTTCTTTTTTTTTTTGAGTTGGAGTCTCACTCTGTGGCCCAGACTGGAGTGCAGTGGCACGCTCCTGGCCACCGCAGCCTCAACCTGTTGGGCTCCAGCGATCTTTCCACCTCAGCCTTCCAAGTAGCTGGAACTAAGGGCGCACTACCACGCCCGGCTAATTTTTTTGATTTATTATAGAGATGAGGTTTCGCCAAGTTGCCCGGGCAGGTCTCGAACCCGCGAGATCAGGCAATCCACTCACCTCGGTCTTCCAAAGCGCTGTTTTCTTCTTAATATTTATTCTCTTAATGCTAACCATCCTCTCAGCTTTTTACAATTGACAATGTGTTTAGTGCATATTCACATTCTATCAACAGAGGGCAGTAACTCACCACTCACCATCATTTTACTTAGTCTTCATGGGATTCTCAAAATTGAACTTGGAACAGACAAAACGTACTTTTCTGTGTTGTTGGTGTTTGTTGCTGCTTCCTCCCACCAAGTATTGGGGGAGGGAGGACAGAAAGTTAGGATTTTCTATTCTACAAAGCAATTAAACTGACATGTGAAAGTAATCTCTTCATAAACCAGAAATAGAAATGAGGCAAATCAGTGACAAATTTGCTTTGTTTCTTTACTCTCATTTGTCAATTACCAAATCATTTTAAAAAATTGATAGGTAGCAGCAGTCTCAGAGCACGATGTTTTATTTTTTCTGTGTACCTAAATAGATGTAATGGACCAATCCTACAGAATACTTCCCGCTCCATCCTGAAAAAAAAAATATGTTCAAAAATATCCAGCAAATTAACATACATGAAAGATGGTAATGGATACCTAGAAATTATGTGCCTGGCCGGGTGTGGTGGTTCAGCCTGTAATACCAGCACTTTGGAAGGTGGAAGCGAGAGGATTGCCTGAGCCTGGGGGTTTGAGACTGGCCTGGGCAACTTGATGAGAAGTCGTCTCTACAAAAAATCACAAAAACTAGCTGGGCATGGTGGCGTGCATCTGTTGTTCCAGCTTCTTGGAAGGCTGAGGTGGAAGGACTGCCTGAGCCCAGCAGGTCGAGGCTGTGGTGGCTAGGAGCATGCCGCTGCACTCCAACCTGGGCAACGAAGAGTGAGACTCCAACTAAAAAAAAAAAGTATGTGCCAATCCTGAAATGCATATTCAAGCTGACCTAGATTTCCAATACACCTGTCCCTAAGAATGAGGACTATCGGTACCTGGGTGCACCTAAATTACAAGGCTGCAACAGGGATCTCTGTACTATAGCCAGGGAGAACAAGCCCTAAAATAAGTGAATAAGGAATTCTAGCCTACATGGTAATAGCACAAATTTCCCTCCTAGAATGTTTAAGTCCCTCTTCTTTGCTGCAAAGAATGAATAATTTATAACTTCTGTGTTTCTGATGATTTTGCTGCATAAAGATTAAAAGTACAAGCTCTGGAGTGTGACCAACCGTCAACAAAACCCCAGGATCCCTTACCATTTACGAGTTTTGTGATCTAAAGCAAGTTGTATAACTACTCTGAGTCTCAGTTTCCTCATCTGTGAAATGGCAACAGTAATCTTACTAGCCTTGAAAGATGATTGTGAAGATTAAATGGGACATTTAATGACATTGGCTTTTATTATTAGCTATATTGAGGGAAATGTAAGCTAAACTGTAAGCAGCTGCCCAGGGGATCCAGGTCCCCTGAGAACGTAGCTCAAGGATGAAGCTTACTACCCACTCAGGTAGTAAGAAAGAGAGCATGAAGCAAGTATATGGCAGGTGTGATGTAGGGGGGGCTGGAGGAGGAGTGAGGAGGTAGCATTGGATTTTTGTGGAGAATCAAGATGAGACTAAAACCTACCTTTCCTTATTATAAATACAGTATAGGGTTTTTTTTTTTTAAGAGGAACAAAAAACATTAATTTCAAACTTCCTCTGGTATTAAGAATACATACATTCAGTGAAGAATTTAGGAATTCTAAAATCCCCTCAAAACATTCAGGAGGACCATCGTATATGTCATTCATTGCCAAGCAGATGTCCTCTGCATCATGCTAGAGAACCCTGAACAGCACACAAGGCAACAAAGATCAAAAGAGTAGGTAACAGAAAGAAATTGACAGTAAGTCAGAGTCAACAAACCTTTGCTGACACCTACTATACTCCAGGCTACCTGTTGGAAGGGATGAACAAACTGACATGGTCCACTGCCCTCATGGAGTGTATATTTCTAAGTAACAGGTCCCTTATGCCAATCTATAGACATGCTAGAGCAGAATCCCTTTAGTACAAATTTAGATTCCTTAGAATCTGAATAGATCCCAACTTGACCTAATGAACCAGAAATTCTTGGAGATAAGGGACACAAGAGGCTAGACATTTAATAAATGCTCCTTGGTGATTCTGATAAATGCCTAGGTTCTGAGTCATTGCCGGTGTTTCCCAAGGTGAGCTTCTGACCACCCATATCAAACTCAGCTTCCCTAAGAGTGAAGCATGGGCATGCGTGTTTTCAACACGCCCTGGGTTTTGAGAAGCATTATGCTAGACTGTCTTTCTTTTACACCCCTTCCTTTCTACTAAATGATTGTGAGTGACAGCGCAGTATAAACTGCAAAGCATGATACAAAGTTAATTGGATATAGTTCTTAGAACCTTTCAATAAACCAAGAAAACCCAGTTGATATAAGTAGCTGAAGTCAGCGTGGAATACAATGAGACTTTCTGCAAAGCCTAATAGGTCCCTGACAGAATCCTCATGGTTCTTCCCGTAGTAGCAGAACCTTCTGACAGTTAAGGTTGACAGAACAGTACTGTTACCTCAATGGAAGGCTCTTCTGCCTCTGGCCCTAGAGCAGAGCTGGGACGCCTGAGTAGTTAGTTACATGCTTGGGTGGCTTCCTCTCAGAAGAGCCATAGACTATATATCCTCTGCTAGGCCACTAGCAGAAGATCCTTTTGTATCATGATGGAAATGTTTATTAGGCAGACCCTCTGTGTGAGCACAGTAATATGCCATACCTATATACCCCTTAAAACTGTAGCTTTCTCAACAGACCATGACATCCAAATTCAGAGCATGGGATTCAGATTGCGGAAGAAACTAGATGGAATGGAGGGGACAGACAGATGATTAGAGAAGACAACAAATTCTCATTTTGGTGATGAATGACCCGTACCTGTGGAATATCCAGGTGGGGATGCCATAAACAGTGCAACTGTTTGCAAACAGTGTGGAGATCAGAAGAAGGTTAAGACCAACAACGGAGAGGTAGTGGGCATCGGCTGGAAGTAGCAGGGAGTGTGCCTAGTAAGAAAATAGATGAAGAAAACATGTCAGTACACAGAGTGACATGTAAAGCAAGAAGAGAAAGAATGCAGTGAGGTCAGGCGTGGTGGCTCAAGCCTGTAATCCCAGCACTTTGGGAGGCTGAGATGAGAATACTGCCTGAGCCCATGGGTTCGAGACCAGCCTGAGCAACATGGTGAGACCTCGTCTCTACAATAAATCAAAAAATTAGCCAGACGTGGTAGCATGCACCTGTAATTCTGGCTACTTGGAAGGCTGAGGCGGAAGGATTGCTGGAACACAGCAGGTCAACGCTGGGATGGCCATGAGTGTGCCACTGCTCTCCAGCCTGGGCAATGGAGTGAGAATCCAACTCAAAAAATTTTAAAAAAAGAATGCAGCGAAAGGGCCTGAAGAAGAGGGATCAAAGAGGAAAGAGGTGAATCACGACAGCAGAGGGCCGAAAAGCCAAAAGGAGGTTAAAATTGCAAGACAGGCTAATCACAGGTGTCAAACACCACAGTAGTCAGCAAGAACAAGAACTGGACGCCCCATCTGCACGTTACTGGTGACATGTCCAAGAGCAACAGAGTGGAGGAAAGTGGAATTATTTCCTTCATGGTTTTGGCCAGCTTGCTTATTAATAAATCTCTATTCTCTTGTATAGCTCTGATTTTTTTTTAACGATATAGAGTATCATTCTGTCACCCAGGCTGTAGTGCAGTTGTGCAATCACAGCTCACTGCAGCTTCAAACTTCTGGGCTCAG
The DNA here is from genome assembly GCA_963574415.1 of Tarsius wallacei. Taxonomy (NCBI): domain Eukaryota; kingdom Metazoa; phylum Chordata; class Mammalia; order Primates; family Tarsiidae; genus Tarsius; species Tarsius wallacei. The sequence goes on from CAUYQG010040345.1 coordinate 11,465, forward strand.
CCTTCCAAACAGCTAGGACTATAGGCATGCACCACCACACCTAATATTTTAATTTTTTTTTTTGTAGAGAGGACCTCACTATGTTGCCCAGGCTTGTTTCAAACTCCTGGCCTCAAGCAATTCTTCCACCTCAACTTCCCAAAGAGCTGAAATTACAGGTTTGAGCCACTGTGCAAAGCCTGATTTAATTATTTTCTGTCAAGGATTTTCAGTTACATTATATGTTGTCATTGAACATTAAGAAATTTTGTTTTCTGAATAGATGCACTAGTAAGAATACAAATTTAGCTTGATGCGTCCTCACCTGATTCCCCAATGTTCTACCCACTCTCACCTTCTCCCTATCCTCCCTAACTACTAAGGGGACGCAAGAATGATTTTTCTGAGTTTGTGGTGAACCTCTGGCACGTAGTGGACACTCAAGGAAACTGTGTTCAAATACTAATATGAATGGAAGTAATTTAGGAAATGAGTGGGAAGAAAGTCTCCTCTCATATTGGAAATATAAATTATTCCCCCTTTCAAAATTAAATATAGCTATTTCTATTTCAAAATTAAATAAAACTAGGGGATAAATGTACCCTGTGGTGCAACTTGATGGGGAAGGTGTGGGCTTGGGAGTGGAACACGCCTGAGAACTAAACAAAACTAAAAACAATGTAGCCATCACTCCTTATCAATGTAACTGTAAACACTGGATAGCAATTTGAATGTTTAACTTGATTACTTTGATTGTAAAACTGTATATAATACTGCCCTAGGAACGGATTCTTCAATGACCTCCTGCCATGGGTGTCTTCTGTAAGTTCTAGTAAACCAATGTCTTCCTCTGTTGGGTCTGCGGATGACTTCTTCAGAAAAGGTAAACATTAGGTGCAAGCCCTCTCAGATTTGGGATTACTGCATTAGGGGACTAAATTTCAGCTATGGCACATTGCACAACTGCAAAGAGGGTAATATCCTTCACGTGGGCGGTTGGAAGGGTTTGAATTGAGTGACACAGTAAAGATTCCATCTTAAGACTCTGCAGAGTAGGAGCGCAGTAAATGGTAGCAGCAGGCATGAGTACTGGCTGCTATTTATTCATTCTATAATCTGTTTATTCATAAAACTACAGTAACTTTCCAAATACTTTGAGCAGAAAAACCTACCACCTTTCATCTAGAAAGATCTTATCACTTCTTTGTGAACTCACTTTCACCTGAGAAGGCACAACTCCAACCAACATCAAAAACAGGCCAAAATAAAATTTTTTTTAAAAAAAGCCAAAATTAAATTTTTTTTTAAAAGGCCCACTCGATGCCATCTCAGCCATTTCTATGACTTCAGGCCGGTGAAGGCGAGCATTGCAAAGTGTTATTACACCTTTAAAAATTACACATATAACTTTTGCCAAGAAAATGTGGAAATCTTGTCCTGAACCCGTGATCTCGGTGCCCACTTGGCGCCCTTTACTCAAAGGATTAAGGGGGGCGGCGACGTGGTGAGGGACGAGGTGGGAAAAGGGACGAGGAGGGGAGGAGAGAAGCGAGGAGGAGGGGGGGAGGGAGGGACGGTGGCGAGGTGAGCACATGGACCAGGCCAGCCAGATAAAGAAGCCTCAGCAAATAAGGCCAAATCATTGGCGGGGGGCATAATTAAAAGGCTCCATTTCTTCCCCACCCCTTCGATCATTTCCTAACGAGCCGGGCAGGCACACCCTACAATCCAAAGTGTGAGCAACAGGCGCCCAGGTCCGAGCACCAGGCCGAAGGAGGAGCCCTTCCCGTTCCTGCCGCTGAACCGTAGCAAACCCCCGGCTGCCTCCCGGGGCGAAGTTCCCCAGGCTCGGTGGGGGACCGGGGACGCCCGGCAGGCCCCGCCCCCTCCAGGGCTCCCCGCCCGCGGCCTCCGCCCCCGCTGCCCGCCCCTCCCCGGCTCCGCCCATCGTCCGGCGGCCCCGGGGCGGCAGGGGGAGGAGCGCGGAGGCGGCGGCTGGAGCCACGCAGCGCTCGGGAACGCGCCCCGCTACTCGGTCCCGGCCCGCCGGTCGCGGCCGCCCCACCGTGCCGTCCGCGGTGAGTACCGACTCGGCCCGACCGACGTCCCCAGGCGGGCGTGCCGGCCGCCTCGTGCCCCGGCGGAGTCGCTGCGGGCCTTCGCTGCGCCGCCCGAGGCAGAGAGGCCCAGGGGAGAGGGGGTCGAGCCGGGGAAGACCGAGGGGAGAATCGGGGACTTGTTTCTGGGGACTGACCTCCCGCCCTGTCCCCGGCCCGCGGCCTGTTGGGGACAGGGACCAGGGTTGGAAATGGCTCTGCTGGCCCCTTCTCAGCTTCGGCCGTGCGTGCCGCGCGGGGTGGTCCTTGCCTAGGGTGTGTGGCCGGCTGCCGGAGTCCTGACCCCGATGGTGTGCGGCCCGCGCCGGGGTGTCCTCGCCCAGGCCGGGCTGGCTGGATTGGGAAATCCCTACCAGAGTTGTGCAGGCAGATCGGGGAATCCACTCCAAGGAGTACAGGGAAAAAGGGATGAGAAGAAAGAGGCCCCTCAGTGGAAGAATTGGACGTAGAGCCCACTCTGATAGATTCAGAGACCTAGGAAGGAGCTTGGGCTGCCTTTCCAGATTTAGCCAGCACTTCATAATGGCATTTCCCTTCCTGCAACACACATAACCCTCCTCACAAAAGGACAAACTCTAAGACAGAAGTCCTCAAACTTTTGGGGAACTCATTACCTCTTTGCACTCTTAAAAATTAGTATTCTAAGGAGCTTTTGATTATATGTGTTATATCTATTGATATTTACCACATATAAGGCTGAGGAATTTTTATTGTATTTAATAATTCATTTAAACATAATGGCTGTTATTCAAAAGAGTGTCATTGTTTTACATTTTTGCAAATCTCGTTAATGTCAGGCGTAACAGAAGACAGCTGGATTCTTATATCTGCTTCTGCATTCATTCTGTTGCAGTAGCACATATCATTTAGCCCCTGGAGACCTCCACTATGTATTCCTGAAAACGTGAGAGTGAAAAAAGCAAGTAACATCTTAGAAGTATTGTGAAGTTGGTTTTGACCTTGCAGATGCCTAGGAGTTGTCTACACCACGGGTGTAGGAAATGCTTCAGAGGCTTAATTCATTAGGCCTGCTTCTTTTTCTGATCCTTCTTCCTCTGAATGGGAACACACACCACCCCATGTTGTGAACAATTGTTAACCTCTGGGGTCTGGGACCAAGCTTGAGCTCACTTTGGAAACCAAGTACTAGGTCCCCACATGAAGCAATGGTGAATCTTGCTGGCCTCCTCAAAACTCAGCAGAGCTCACACATGCCTTTGGCTGGTTCTGTGCCTGCATAGCTGACCTGTCAGTGCGTCAGGATTTTAGCAGTGATATGGCAAACAGGACCTGTGGGTTCAGAGAACTATCTACGGGGAGACTGGGCCAAGTGTGTGGGGGTTTATGTGAGAGTTACCAAGTGGTCAAGTTATTTTCAAAAGAACAGGGGGCATGTTTTTGCCTTCCCTTCCGTATGTTCTTTTCTGTTTGCACTCATGTGGTTGCTAGGCTTGAGTTTATTGGAATATGATTTCCAATCTTGGTGTTACTTTCTACTTTTGGAGGTGTGTCATTGTGAATGGTCCTTCCTCAGCCCCTGCCAGAAAGCAGTGGCCAACTTTCCTGTGTCTGGTAGGTGGGATCCTTCACTGGTCTCTTTCCTTGGCTTCATGCTCTGTCAGAACAAGTTCAAGATAGATGTCACATGCAAATATACATCAGAGCAAAAAAAATTCTAACTCTATTCTCCCTTTTATTCCTCCTCTCATAGCCTCTTATGCTCTGATGGAGCAGCATAAATGCCGCAAACAACATTAGAAATGTTGCACACATATGAGCATGTTGTGTGTGTTGTACAGGTCACAGATGGGAGAAGGGAGTGGGGTCTGAACTCTGAGCACCTGCTGTATTCGTATAAAAATTCCACTTGGATGGTGAGGTCTCATTCCTTCATCTTTTCAATACTTGTTGACCATCATGTGTTCAGTTATCTACTAGAAGCCAGGAAAGGAGTGAGCACAAAAGATGCAGCCCCTGTCTTTCTGGAGCTTACCGTCGAATACCTTAGGTAAATGCTGGTTAATTGAGACAGCCCATTGTCAAAGGGTTTACATGAAACTTGGTCCTCTGTGAATAACAGTGCCCCCTAGCAGAAGCGTGCTTCAGAAGCATTTGCTAAGGAAGTAGGAGTCCCACACTGTGAAGTGGGTGATAAAACCAACATTTATTGCCACATGCCTGACAAAGAACTTCCTTGACTTCTTTCCTCCATCTTCATTTTGCAAGAGGAAATTATTTCCTGTCAGGGAGCCAGACTCTGTGCAGGGAAATTACCTCCAACCTGGTGCCAGTCATGGGGCTAGCCTTATGTAAGACACTTTCTGTCTCTGGGCCTCAGTGTCTTTGACTTTAAAGTGAGATGTTAGGCCATGGATAGCAAGTAACCCAAGGAACCGGTGGTTTACTGGAGCTGGTTTACACTAGCGTTTGTGCATATTTTTTTTCTCAACTCCATGGTCCATGGCAGCACATTTTTTAGGTTGAAATAAGCCTTGGTGGGAGGAATATTTATACCATGGAAATTGGCAAATGCTACAAATCGGGCTCTTTTATCCTCCTGGAGAGAAAATTGTTAAACATTTACTAGCACACCACTGCTGGGTGCCTTTGGTTTGTTTGTTTTTTTGATAGAAAACCAGCTCTGTAGCCCAGACAAAGACACTGGGTATAGAGTTTGTGATTCAAGTCGTCCAAAATTTTTGATAGGGGGAAAAAGTTTGTTTTTACCGTGTCGTAGATCAGCAAACCGTCTGTGTAAAGGGGCAAACAGTAAATATTTTAGGCTTTGTGGGTTATAGTTATGCAGTCTCTAGTGTACCTACTCAGCTCTGCTGTTGTAGTATGCAAGCAGCCATGGACAATGTGCAAACAAAAGAACATGGGTTTGTAAAACTTTATTTACAAAAGCAGGTGCTAGCCATAGTTTGTATACCCCTGTTGTAGAATATCGGAACACGACCTTTTCTAGGAGGTAGTTTTATGGAAAAGGATACTCGTCTGGACTTTATGCATGAATACGAGGGACTTGAATCTCCCAAACAGATACAGCTGGAAGGAGTAATTGAAAGGATCCAAAGTTAATCTAAAAGAATCCATAGTAGGTTGTTTAAAGCAAGGCCATATATGCTGAAGTTTTGAGGACACAGCCATGGCCCGGTCTTTATTCCCAGCTCCCTCTCTGGAGCCATCTCTGACATTATGCTGGGATGGATAGACAGACCTACAGTCTCACCCAGTGTGTGAATTTTGGGTGTTCTTAGGCAAAAACCAGTAGCATCTAACAGCTATCTTGATTCCAGGGGCAGGGACAAAGGAAATAGTGAAAAAGAAACGTGCGTCCTCATTATACATGTGTATTACACATTGTATATGAACACTCTGTGTATGTGTACTTGTGTGTATATGCATATATATATATTATGTTTATATATTTACATAAGTTGTGTGCATGTGTGATTACACATTCCATGTACTGAAAGTAGCATCACAAATGTTTGGAAGATAGACATAGCAAACTCTTAGCAATAGTCAGCCAGTTCTGGGTGGTGGAAGGAAGGCAGAGAACTTGTACTTGTTACTTTGGGGAATGCCAGATGTTTGCCTTTCCTGCAACATTCATATATTGCCTTTACTTCTGAAAAACAAAACAAAAAACTAGAATCCCAACAACCTCTACTTTTAAAAGGAAGATAGGGTTATTTCTCTGGTAAGAATGTTGCTACCACCCTCCTCCCCCTATAAAACAAATTACTTTAATTATCATATCAAAGTTCTGTATAACTCTAATGTATATAAACTCAAAATCATATTGAGAAAATCTCTCAAGTCAAAACATTTTATAAAGTTTTGACTTAAACTCTTGTCCAAGGTTAGAAGTACTAGATCAAATTATTTTTTAATGGGCTATTATGCAGCTCTTAAACTAGTATAGTAAAATTATGTTGTACAGTCTTTAAAAAGCATGTTGCACAGGAATATTTCCCTATGATCCTGTATTTCTGAGGAGAGAGGGCATGTGCCTATGTATATAAGTGTGTACCTGCATGGACATGCCAAAACATTGAGCAGTTTTCTCTTGGAAGTGGAGCACAGTTCCTTTTGAGATTTTCTTCACTTTGCTTATCAGCATTTTTAAGGATGAACAAATGTTAAATTTGACATGACTGAAATTAACTCCTAGACTTATTTTTACACACAGTAAATTGAAGATAGTTGCCTCTATTTTTCTTAGCCTGTCTTACCACCAGCTTGCCTGGGAGCAGACCCAGCTACTCCATTTCTCCCAGTGGGAAGTGGAAAACCAAGTGAGGAGTGTAAGGAACCAAAAACAGACACATTGACCAGTAGTCACGTTGTGCTGTGTCTGCTTCCCCTCTGAACTCTGTCCAACCTCTGCCTGCCCTCTCTCTTCAGTTGACCCAGATGTTAGAAAGTCCTTATAGGATTAGCACCATCACCAGAGGAGCCATCAACTATCTCTCTAGATTGATTGGCCTTCACTTTTTTTTTTTTTTTTTAGCTATTTTTAATGGAAAATCTCAGGCATGAAAAGTGGAGAAGAGAGTATAAACCCTCAGCTTCAACAACTAAAAATATTAATAATTGGTCAGCCTTGTTTCTTCTATACTTTTCCTCAACATCACTTCCCTAGGAACTGGAATTTTCATTTTCAAATTAACAACAAAAAAAACCCCTATTTTTCATTATGTCATTTCAAGGGTAAGTGTGTACTAACTGCTATAGCAAAAAATCTTTAAACTGTTCTCTCCTGACATCACCCAAACTGAACTACTTAGCGTAGGTCCTTGGACACTTGCTATGTTATCCTGTTTCTCTACTTTTGCCTTTGCTCTTTCCTCTGCCTGTGAGTCTAAATTCATCTTTCCATTTCCCGATTCTCCTCTGTGAAGGTTTTCTTGAATCTCAGCTGTAGCTGTCTCTTCTCTTTGACCTTTCTTATGGTCCTTATCATCTTGTAATTGTGGTCTTATCTTCATCTCCTTGTTAGATTGTAATCTTCATATTAAAAAGAGGAATGTTTTTCTTATCTTCCTTTCTCCTGTGGTACTAAGCAATGCTTAATGCAAAGAAGATATTCAGGAAATACATGCTAAGTTAATTTGAATTGATCAAGTTCATTGATCAATTTAGTATAAAAGAAACTCATCATATTAAAAGAAAAACTTTCAAGTACACATTCACCTAGGACCAATTACATGTTCTGTCACCTGTATGGATTCTAAAGAATACTGATGAAGAGAGTCTTTGATTTGAGCCAGTGTAGAAAGGTGGCTCCCCCCCGCAGGACATTTTTTTTTTAATGATCTTTTGTCCTTTTTTTCACATGTACATCTGGAGACTTTAGGTCTTCTCTGACCTTAAAATGCTTTATTTTCCCCCTAGAAAAAAGACCTAAAAGTAAAAAAAATTTTTTCATGACAAATAAAAAACTAAACAGTATTGGGTCACTTATATTAGATCAGAGTGATTCTCAATATTTGTTGTTTTAAAATGTGGATTTAAATCTTTAGGAAGAGAAACGGATAATGTTTAGAGCCCACCATGCCCCATGAAGTAAGTCAATAACAATCTCAAGAATTATGGTAGCTTGCCAGGATATAGTTTCCAGCGTACACTGTGCTTTCACGTGTTACCTGATTTAATTATCTCAGCGGCCCCAGTCATCTGGGCAGCAGTGCAGACAGGCATTGTTAACTTAAATCTGCAAAAACTAATCAGTGGTTTAGGAACAGAGGGAAACTTGTCTGTGGCAGTTAAGTGGCAGAGTCTGATTTTAAGTGTAGATTAGAAACTAAAGGGGTTTGGGACTAGATGTTGCAAACATGCAAGACATAAAGTCATCTTTCTAAGCATGTCTTTGGCAGACAGAACAGATTCTTGTACCCCCCAATGGCATAGAACTACTAAAATGATACCACACTCTCTGAACCACTTGTTGCTCAGATTCCTGATGTTCTGTTTTAGTCTTCTTGTCCAAAGTTCATCCACCTTAGGTGAATTCACAGAGTTGTCTGTGCATGAGTGCTGGTGTGTTTCTCTCCCATTCTCTTGCCTTGGCCTAAGGAGAACTCTGGGCAAGCCCATCTTTGGATGGCATGACTTGTCTGGGCCATTGTTCAAGCAGACATGTATGGAGTACTTGATTATTCAACATCCTTTCTGTGATCATTATTGTAGAACTGCAAAGCTAGACACAAGTTATGGCACAATTGTATGCCAATCTTAAAAATGTATCCTCCTATGTGATCACCAGGTTTGGATTTTTGGTTCGGGATAGGTGAATCTGCCAAGAATCTGCTATGTGCAAGAGCTATGCTGGGGCAGACTTACGAAATGTACAATTCTTATTAATGAGCTGGGCTCAGTGGCTCAGCCTGTAATCCTGCGCCTTTGGGAGGCTGAGGTGAGTGGATTGCCTGAGCCCACGGGTTTGAGACCCACCTGGGCAAGCAAGACCTCATCTCTACAATAAATCAAAAAATTAGCCGGGCGTGGTAGCGCGCGCCTGTAGTTCCAGCTACTTGG
>CAUYQG010040353.1:0-10695 GCA_963574415.1 Tarsius wallacei
CATTTAGGTGGCAGGCAAAACCAAATATTCTTGAGAAGAGGGGAAGGTTGAGAACATGACTTGATAATAAGTCTTATTCTCCAGTTGCATTCCTATACACCAACAACAAGCAGGCAGAGACCCAAATAAAAAGCACAATCCCATTCACAATAGCCACCAAAAAAATGAAATACCTCCACATCTTCCTAACCAGAGAAGTGAAAGACCTTTACAATGAGAACTGCAAAACACTGCTCAAAGAAATCCAAGAAGACACAAATAGAAAAATATTCCATGCTCAGGGATAGGAAGAATCAACATTGTTAAGATGTTCATCCTACCCAAGGCAATCTACACATTCAACGCAATACCCATTAAGTTACCAGCATCGTTCTTCTCAGACCTGCAAATGACAATACAGAAACTCATATGGAGACATAAACAACCACAAATAGCCAAAACAATCCTTAGCAAAAGAAACAAAGCAGGAGGTATCATACTTCCAGACTTCAAACTTTACTATAAGGCTACAGTAATCAAAACAGCCTGACATTGGTACAAGGAGAGGCACACAGACCAATGGAACAGGATAGAGATTCCGGAAGCAAAGCCTCAATTCCTTAACCACCTCATCATTGACAAAGCCTTCAACAACAACCACCGGGGAGAGGAGAACCTATTCAGTAAATGGTGCTGAGAAAACTGGGTGACCACATGCAGAAGATTGAAACAGGACCCCTTCCTATCACCATACACAAAAAGTTGACTCTGAATGGATCAAAGACCTAAACATAAAACCTCAAACTATAAGAATCTTAGAAAATGCAGGAGACATCCTTATGGAAATTAGAACTGGCAACCAATTTCTATTCAGAATCCTAAAGGCCAAAACCTTAAGAAATAAGATAGACAAGCGGGACCTCATCAAATTAACGAGCTTCTGCAAAGCAAAAGAAACCATCAAGAGAGCAGGGAGACAACCCATAGAATGGGAAAAAATATTTGCCAACTGTATATCTCACAAAGGCCTAACATCTAGGATCTACAAGGAACTCAAATGCACCAAAAGGAAAAAAACAAACAGCCCCTTTAAAAAGTGGGCAAAAGACATGAATAGACACTTCTCAAAAGAAGATATATGGGCAGCCAACAGACACATGACAAAGTGCTTAGCCTCACTCAACAGAGAAATGCAAATCAAAACCACATTGAGATACCACCTAACCCCAGTAAGAATGGCCATCATTTATAAAACAAACAGCAACAGATGTTGGCGAGGATGTGGAGAAAAAGGAATGCTTCTACACTGTTGGTGGGAATGAAAACTAGTGCAACCTCTTTGGAAGTCAGTGTGGCAGTATCTGAAAGAACTAGAAATTGACCTTCCATATGATCCAGCAATTTCCCTATTGGGAATATACCCAGAGGAACTAAAATTATTCTACAAAAAAGATACCTGCACATGTATGTTTGTTGCAGCTCTATTCACAATAGCAAAAACACAAAACCAACAGTGTTGCCCATCAAAGCTGGACTGGATTTAAAAAAAAAGTGGTACATATACACAATGGAATATTATGTAGCCATAAAGAAGGACAAATATATGGACTTTGCAGCAACTATCTAGAGTCGATCATACTTAGTGATCTATCACTGAAACAAAGAACAGAGTACCATAGGTTCTCACTCATAAGCGGAACTTGAACAATTATAATGCTATAAGAAAGTGATTGGTAGTAGTGGGAAACTGTCAGGGAAGTAGGGGGTGGGATTGGCAGTTGAGGGAAACTGCTAGGGGAGGGAGGGACACACCTCATCAACAAGGGTACCTGCATGATCAATGTTTGTATAACTAACCCTGAATTGTAACTCACATCTTTATAATAAGAAAAAATCTTGTTCTCATATGTATTTTATATTCATTTTGCATAAAATGAGTTTATTCATTCAAGAGTAGAGAGACATTAACATAGTTTCCAGTAAATTGTTGTTGTAAATGATGCTGCAAGTATTCTTGCATACCCCTCTTAAAGGATAGGATCAAGAGTGTCTCTAGGGTAGATACAGTGGCATTGTTACTTCATTTTGGGATCATATTCAACCTTTCTAGGTATTTCCAGTCTATTGGCAAAATAGGTGTACCAATTTACTTTACATCAGTGATGTAAAGAGTTCCTGTTGTTCCATATTCTCAATTCTTTATTAAATTTCTTAATTCTGGTCAACCTGGTAATTGGAAATTGCAGCTCACTGTGCTTTTCTTGATTTAAAATACCTTATGTTTTAGAGTAGTTTTAGGTTCACAGCAACATTTAGTGGAAAGTAAGAGAGTTCCCATGTATTCCCTGCCCTCATATACACAGGGGGTCACCAACATACCCACCAAATTGATGCATTTGTTATAATCGATGAAACTGCACAAACACATCATTATCACTCAAAGTCCATTGTTTATACTAGAGTTCACTTGGTACATTCTATGGGTTTTGACAAATGTGTAATGACATGTGTCTGCTATTGCAGTCTCATACAGAGTAGTTTCACTGCCCTAAAAATCTTCTTTGCTCGACTTAGTCATCCTTCCCTCCTCATAACCCCTGGAAACCACCAAACTTTTTCCTGTTCTCATAGTTTTGCCTTTTCCATAATGTTATCTAGTTGGAATAAAAACTGACTTTTTTCACTTAGCAATATGCATTTAAGTTTCCTCTATGTCTTCTCGTGTCTTGATAGCTCATTTCTTTTTAGTGCTGACTAATATTCCACTATATGGAGGTACCACAATTTATTTACCCATTTACCTACTGAAGGACATCTTTGTTGCTTCCAAGTTTTGTCAGTTACAAATAAAGCTGCTTTAAATATCACATGCAGGTTTTTGTGTGAACACAAGTTTTTCATTCATTTAGGTAAATATCAAGGGACATGTTTGCTGGGTCTTCTGATAAGAGTATGTTTAATTTTGAAAGAAACAACTGTCTTCCAAAGTGACTGTACTGTTTTGCATTTCCACCAGCCATGAATGAGAGTTCCTGTTGCTCCACATCCTCACCAGCATTTGATGTTGTCAGTGTTCTGGATTTTGGCCATGCTCATAGGTGTGTAGTAGTATCTTACTCAAGTTGTAATTTGTAATTCCCTAGTGATGTACGCTGAACATCTTTTTTATATGCTTACTTTCCATTTGTATATCTTCTTTGGTGGCATGTCCTTTTAGATCTGCTTTATTGGGTTATTTTCTTTCTTATTGTTGAGATTTAAGAATTCTTTGTGTATTTTGGATAATAGTCTTTTTTATTAGATATTTCTTTTGCAAATACTTCCTCTCAGTTTGTGGCTTGTTTTCTTATTCTCTTAACATTGCCCTTTTACAAAGCAGAAGTTTTTAATCTAATGAATTCTGGCTTCTCATTTATTTCATGGATTATGCCTTTAGGGTTGCATCTAGAAAGTCACTGCCATACCCAAGGTCTTCTAGAGTTTATCCCATGTGATCTTCTAGGAGTTTTATAGTTTTGTATTTTACAAATGTATCTTTGATCCATTTTGAGTTAATTTTTGTAAAATGGGAAGGTTTGTTTTTCCCATATGGATGCCCAGTTGTTCCAGCACTATTTTTTGAAACAACAAAAACAAAACGAAAATTGCCTTTATTTCTTTGTCAAATATCAGTTGACTATATTTACGTGAATTTATTTTTAGGCTCTCTATTTTGTTCCATTGATCTATTTGTCTATGTTTTCACCAATTTCACAAACTTTATTACTGTAGCTTGATAGTAAGTCTTGAATGGTAAGTCTTGCTAGTAAGTCTCTAACTTTGTCCTCCTTCAGTAGTGAGCTGACTATTCTGAGTCTTTTGCCTTTCTATATAAACTTTAAAATCAGCTTGCAAAAATAACAAAATAACTTGCCACTAACCAAAATTTTGGTTGAGAATTCATTATATTTATAGATCAAGTTGGAAAGAACTGATATCCTGACAATGTCAAGACCTCCTATCCACAAACATAGAGTATCTCTCCATTTATTTGGTTCTTCTTTGATTTCTTTCATCAGAGTTTTGCAGTTTTCTTCATATAGATCTTGTACATATGTTGTTAGTTTCATACATAAGTATTTCATTTTGGGGAGTGTTAATGTAAAGGGTAGTATGTTTTAAATTTCATATTTTACTTGTTCATTACTGGTATATAAGAGAGTGAATGACTTTTGTATATGAATCTTGTATCCTGCAACTATATTACACTAGCTTATTAGTTCCACAATTTTTTATTGATTTGTTTGAATTTTCTATATCAACATTCATGTCATTTACAAACAAAAACAGTTTAATTTCTTCCTTCCCTATGTGTGCCTTTTCTCTTCTTGTCTCATTGCATTAGCTATGATTTTCAGTATAATGTTGAAAAGGAGTGATGAGAGGGGACACGTCCTTGCATTGATCCTGATCTTAGTGGGAAAGCTTCAAGTTTCTCGCCATTTTAAGTATGATGTTAGCTGTACATTCTTTGTAGATGTTCTTTATCAAGTTGAGAAAGTTCTCCTTTATTTTTATTTTGCTGAGAGTTTTAAAAATCATGAATGGGTGTTGGATTTTATCATGCTTTCCCTACAGCTATTGACATGATCATGTGATTTTTCTTCTTTAGCCTGCTAAGGTGATGGATCACACCAATTGATTTTCAAATGTTGACTAAACTTTGCATACCTTGAACAAATCCCACTTGATCATAGTGTACAATTTTTAAAAATACATTGTTGGGTTCAATTGATGAATATTTTGTTGAGGATTTTTGTATCTATGTTCATGACATATATCAGTCTGTATTTTCTTTTCTGGTGATGTCTTTGTCTGGTTTTGGTTTTAGTATTAGAGGCTCATAAAATGAGTTAGGAAATATCCATCTACTTCTATCTCCTAGGAGACAATGTGGAGAACCAGTATAACTTCTTCCTTAAATGTTTGTAGACTTTATCAGTGAGCTTATCTGGGCCTGGTCTTTTTGGATTTGAAAGGATTATCAATTCAATTTCTTTAATAGATATAGGGCTGTTGTCTGTTTTTCTTGTGTGGATTTTGGCAGATTGTTTCTTTTCAATTTCATTTAAGTTATCAAATTTGTGGGCATAGAGTTGTTCATAATATTCCTTTATCATCTTTTTTATGTCCATGGGACCTATAGTGACATCCTATCTTTCATTTCCAACGTTAGTAATTGGTGTCGTCTCTCTTTTTTTCTTGGTTCTCCTGTCTAGAGGCTTACCAGTGTTATTCATCTTTTCCGAGAACCAGTTTTTGAGTTTTTAAAATTTTTCTCTCTTGATTTCCTGCTTTCAATTTCATTATTTTCTGCTCTAATTTTCATTATTTCTTTCTTCTGCTTATTTTGAATTTAATTTGCTCTTCTTTTTCAAGTTTTCTGAGGTGGAAACTTACATGATTGATTTTAGATCTTTCTTCTTTTCGACTATATCCATCCAATACTGTAAATTAGCCTCTGATCATTGCTTTTGCTGCTTTCTAAAAATTTGATAAGTTTGTGCATTTATTTTCATTTAGTTCAAAATATTTTTTAATTTTTAAATTTAGCACTTTTTAAAGTTTCCTGAGATGTCTTTTTTGACCCATGTGTCACTTAAGAGAATGTTGTTTACTCTCCAAGTATTTTGGAATTTTCCTGCTATCTCTCTGTTATTAATTATTAGCTTGATTCCACTGGGATCTGAGAGCAGACATAGTATGATTTTTATCCTTTTACATTTGTTAAGACGTGCTTTTTAAATGGCCCATAATGTGGTCTATCTTGGTGAATGTCCCATGTGAGTCTGAAAATAATGTGTAATCTCTTGTTGGATGATGAAGTCTATAGACGTCAATGATATCTAGTTGATTGCCAGTGCCGTTGAGTTTCTCTATGTCCTTACTGACTTTCTGCTTGCTGGATCTGTCCATTTCTGAGAGGACGGTGTTAAAGTCTCCAACTATTATAGTGGATTCATCTATTTCTCCTCATGTTTCAATCACTTTTCATTTTGATTTTGATACTCTGTTGTTAGGTGCATACACATTAAGGCTTGTTATGTTTTCCTGGAGTATTGAAACCTTTATCATTATGTAATATCCTTCTTTATCCTTAATCACTTTCCTTGCTCTGAAGTCTGCTCTGTCTGAAATTAACATATCTATTCCCATATCTTTCTTTTGATTAGTGTTAGTTCAGTTTTAAAAAATCCAATTTAGATTCTCCTCCCCTTTAAAAGCCTGTCTGAGATGGATTTGTGACTCTGGCAATTGTAAGAGTCCTTTCTAGCACAACCATAGACTCTCCTTGATAGATAACCAGTATGGACAACGAAGGACCTAATTTTCTGAGGAGCACACACTTTGGGAAGTGTTGAGCTACACCCATCCTTCATTTTACTAACAAGAGCGCTTCTGCTCACATTAGCTACTGAGCCAGTGCTAGAAACCTTGGTTCAAAAGGCAGGAAGTAGGTCCCTGCAGCAAGAGAGGCCACAACATGCATCTTCCTGAGAGAGCTGAGCAGAAGGAGGTTGGATGCTTGGCTCAGATCTTCAGGGCCAAGCCGTCCCCGGCCTGGGATTTTCTGGTCCCACTTGAGGCCTGAGGGTCAGTCACCCTGCGTCAGTTCTGGGCACCTGCTTTACCATAATCACTTCAGCAAAGAGGCTTTTGCTGAACTGCCTGTGACTTGAAGTTGAATGCTTGAGCCATCTGGACCCTGAGAGCCCAGTCAGTGCCCCCTGCTGATGGGCCCATTTCTTTCAAATCCCTTCCATTTCCTGGTGGTCATTTTGAACTCTTTCCCCCTGCCTCCCTTGTCCCCAGACACTGTTGTATCTCTCATCACTTTTGTCCTGAACTTACTTTTTGACCTCCCTGGGTGTTGGAGACATGGGCACAAATCAGCACCCAGACTGGGGTGAAAGGCAGGCACTTGAGCAACTGTTGGTCCTCAGTCCAGCCTGCCCTTCTCCCCTCAGTCCCGAACTGACCCACTGGCTTCTAGACTCTGTCACCGACCTCCACCTCCACCCTGATGCGGTTCACTTAGTAAAGCCAGGCTGATGCTCACAGACATCACTGTTTTCTGCCTCTGCTCAAGTCCCTCACGGCTCAGTCACTGACTGCCCAGGCATCCATCTAACCACTCCATGAGGGCAGGAGCTTCATTTTTTGGGGGGTCCCATCACATTCCCAGGACCTGGCACAGAGCCTGAGATTAAGTAGGTGTGTGGTGAATATTTGCAGAAAGAGTTGCATTGGCAGATCTTCAAGTGGCCCACCTGACTCTGTGGGCTTTGTTTCCCAAGACTCTCATGGACCGTTCCCCGTGGGTGACTCCTCCCCTGAGGAGAGAGAGGTAGTGGTCCTGCTTTGGGTCAACCATGCTGAGTAGAAGTTGACACTGATGGGCTAAGGATGAGGAGAGGAAAGCCCAGGGAAGTTCAGTGACTCATCCAGTGAGGGCTGTTGAGTGACAGAGCCTGAACATGTTTAATTCACTTGTATCACCACCTCACTGCATGCCCAAGACCATCTAGTGGGGCTGCAGATGCCCCACTGAACAGGTGAAGGCATAGAGCCATGAGTGGCAGCCCCGACCCATGGCTGCCCTGCCAGCTGCAATCTGAACACTGACTTCTGTCTGCAAATCCTCTGTCTTCCTTCCACCTCACTCCTTTTGCAACACTGGTCATGGAGGATGAAGGGGACACAGAAGCCACACACTGGAGACAGGCAGGGACCCATCCTAGAGAGGCTGAGATCTAATGAGAGACTCACAGCAGCCACGAACATTTGTTCTATTTGTTCTTAATCAGGGGAAGGTGAGTCTCATCTTCTGGGCACCTATTACACATCAGGCCCTGGGGCACAGTGATGATACGCCATGGTCCCCAGCTCCAGGAGATCAGGAGTCCCTCAGTCCAGGTGGAGTAAAGGTATCAGACTAGATGGTAGCTCCCAGGAGCAGAGCCCAGTGGGATCCACCATGTGGCAGAGCAGGGAGGAAAGAGGATGTCAGAGCACTCAGGGTATAACCCTGGTCTTTTAATTTCTTATGGCTACTGTCATAACCTACCACAAATCTGGAGGCTTAAGACAGCAAAATCTATTCTCTTATAGTTCTGGAAGTCTGAAATCAGTTGCACAATGATAAAGTCAAGGTGTTGGCTGGCTGGTTCCCTCTGAAGGCTCACAGGAAAGAAACCTTTCTCACAACCCCTCCCTGGCCTCACTCCAGTCTCTGATGCATCCTCTTCTGTAGCAAAACCCCTCTCTGCCTCTCTCTTATAAAGACACTCAGGATGACACTTAGGGCCCATCCAGATAATCCTGGGAAAGGTCTCCCCATCTCAAGATCCTTAATTACATTTGCAATTTCACATGTCCCATTTTGGGGGCCACTATTCTACCACAACTAGATCGATCACTTCTTAACAGATTAATTCTGGGTGAGTCACTTCACCTCTCAGAGTCTCAGTTTTCTCCAGTGTAAAATAGAGATAATAATCCCAATTCCAAAGAGGTTGTGACTTTAAAGATTCAGTGTGGCGATACAAGCACATTATGCGAATGATGTGAAATATTGATTTCAGTTCCTGCACTCGAATTTGCATGGGGTGGGTGGAGACACCCAGGAGTCTGTGTGACTCGATGAGAACTCCTGTGACCTGGGAGTCGCCCCTCACCTCAACACCCTCATCTGTGATAGGAGATCATCATTTATCCCACTTCAAATGCAAGAAAGGCTCAGTGGGCTGGAGTGAGTCGGGGGTGCTGAGGGTGGCTGGAGGGAGAGGGTCTGGCACTGGGCCTGGGGCTGGGTCTTGCAGAAAACCAAGGGGGAGGGGGGGATGATATTGAAGTAAATCCCCTCCCAGATAACTAACATCTGTCCTTTGGCCATGGGGCAGGGGAGAGCTGGCCTGTGGACCCTGAGACTTGGGTTCGATGATGCTATTTGGGAAGCAGGACTGGAGGCTGTTGGAGGCACCATGCCACCCCGACATGGACTCAGTGAACTGGAACCCTCTGGTGACTGTGCACTGGAAGAGACCATACTCCATCCATTTTCCCTACTTCTAGCAGCTGTGACATCAGAGATAATGAGTGTCAAGTTCCTGGCCCATGGTGTATACAGTCGGTGCTCACTCCAAGCAAACCCTGTCTCTTTTGTCTCCCATTCTCCCCTGCTGCTTGCGGGCAGATGTCAGATTTGATGCCTCTTCCCTCCTTGGGTCTGGAAGGCCAAGGGCAGCCATGAAGGGCAATTGTCAGGGTTCAAGTGCAGTTGTCATCCAGTGACGGAGTGATCCCAGTAGTTGCCTAGCCACCTGGTCCTGCAATCCTGCCCATGTCTGAACACAACTCCCAAGGAGTTGTGGGGCAAGGGAATTACTGGGATCACCCAGTGACTGAGTGATCCCAGTAGTTGCCTAGCCGCTTGGTCCTGCATGCCCCCACACCCCCCACAGCGTGGCAGTTGGGAACTGCCCAGAAATACAGGTTGCTAGTGTGAGGCTTCCTGCCTTATTCCTCGTGGGATATCTGTACCCCAGAGGGGAAGGTGGAGACCCTGATGGAGAAGGGTCACCTGGAGGAGGAGCCCTGCAGGCATGGGGCTGGTGGAAATACCAGGAGCGGGAATCTGTGTGACTTGATGGGAACTCCCGGGACCTGGGAGACACCCCTCACCTCAGCACCCTTGTCTGTGATAGGAGATCATCATTTACTCAATTTTACAGGCAAGAGAGGCTCGGCAGACTGGAGCGTGTCAGGGGCGCTGAGGGTGGTTGGAGGTAGAGGGTCTGGTGCTGGGCATTGGGCTGGGTCCTGCAAGGAGGCAACACCTTTTGGGCTCCTCCTCTCTGCCTCTTGCTGTGCTGTTCTAGCCTCCTCTAAGGGCTCTTCATCTCAGTCTTGACAATCACTGTGTCCACGGGTTACATCACAGTAATTGTAAACGGTGCCTGTGAAGAGTCTAAAAATGAGCCATGCTTTTGCTCACAGGGCTCGTGGCTATTGTGTTAGGAAGTGTATGTGAAGAAAAACAACACCAGGCCCTACCTGGCTCTACTTGGCTACACCTAGGCCCTACCTGACCCTGAGGCCTTATCTAAGGCCCTACCTAAGGCCCTACCTGGCCCTACCTAAGACCCTATCTGGCCTACCTAAGGCCCTACTTGGCCACCTGTTATGAGATGTTGGACAATTCAGTTCCCATCCCCTGTAGGATCCTGGGCTCTGAGCTCTTTTCCCAAAGATCTCCTTTCATGATACAAAAAGAGACTCCATCCTGGGAAGACCAGAATGATGTACGAGCAGAAACATTCCATCGACCTGATTTGGGAAAACAAAGCCCATCACAGACCAAAACATCCCCCAGTAAAATGGCATTGTTTGGGAGCCCTTGAGACTAGGCTGGGCCCTGTGGCAGGAACCTGTTACCTCAGCTGACGTGGGACTCCAAGGTCTGAGGTCAAAGTGGCCTGGGCTTCCAGGGGAGGGTATGGGGTCTTCCCCAGGGAGAGAGTGGCCTCTGAAGATCCCTGACTCAGGTTCCTGTCAGCATCCTGGGGCCCCAAGTACCTGCCTGGCCTGGGCAAATTTCACTTCCAGCTCCAGACTCATTTTCTTAAAGCTGGGGTTTGAGGATGTCTAGCTTTTCATCCCATATTCACAGTGGAC
>CAUYQG010040355.1:0-10191 GCA_963574415.1 Tarsius wallacei
ACCAAAAAGAAAGAAATGCTCAAAACCCCCCAAACAACACAAAATTAAACAACAACAAAAAAGAAAGCCACACTGATGAAAGCATGTCAAAGGGTCACAGGAGCCAACTGAAAGAGCTCTTAATTGCCAAAGCTGAAAAAATTGAGCAATAAAATAAAGTAATATTGGATTATACCCCAGCACATAAAATAAACATCCATGAATCTATACAAATATAAATAAATGGGGAGTAAATAATTAAATGGGGGAGAATTGACAAGTCTCCCAGGCAGAATTCCAAGTAATTTATATAGATGACTTTGTTCTTAAGATAACTCCCCATCCCATAAGTATGAATGAACTGTGCATAGTGACTTCCTGTCCAAGAATAGCATACAGAAAGGGTAGAGTAGAGAAGAGTAACTACAGTGGAAAAACATGACAAACACTCCTGAGCCAGGTAATCACCAAAGTCAACATCAACAGTCATAAATCATGTTTCTAGTATATATACACATTGATATGATGTGATATATGGGGGGGACCTAAAAAACCTGAATTTATTTATAAAAAATTGTGTATTTATTCTAACATGTTTAAAGTTCAGCCATATCAAAGTACTATGTTTGCTACAATATAACTATTGGGATGCTTTTTCCACTGCTCAAAAGTTTTTGACCTTGTCAATTTTGATGCCTTTTAGTGCTCCTGCTGGTTTTTTGTTTCACCTCTTCCACATTTGCAAAATATTTCCCTTTGAGGACTTTTTCATCAGGGAAACAAACAAAAAGTCACTCAGGCCAAGATCGGTTGAATAGGGAGGGTGGGGCATGGGGGTCATATTGTATTTGGTCAAAAACTGTTGAACACTCAGTGCGGTGTGGGCAGGTGTTCTTGTAAATCACCCATCAAGAAATGGGCAAAGATGTTGAAAGAATCTCCAAAAAAATTTCACTGAAGCCGAATACAGTCTCTCACAATAATGGTAGCTGGTATACTAATGCTGGTGGGTTTCTAGAACAGTTATCTAGAGGGGGAAGTCTGTATTACAAGGGGCCCATCCTCCAAAAGATAATTTCGGTTTTTCTTGGGTCCCCCTCGTGAATAACACTTTACCTCTGTAATCTTTCTTCCCCAAATCCATAACCCTCATCTAATTATGAGAGAAAACATCAAGCAAATTCAAGTAGAGGGTCATTCTACAAAATACTCACCAGTATTCCTCAAAACTACCAAGGTTACAGAAACAAGGAAAGCTTGAGAAATTGTCCCAGTCTAAAGGAAATTAAGGAGGCAGGACGATTAAATGTAATTTGTTATCCTGGATGGAATCCTGGAACAGAAAAGGGATCTTGGGTAAACACCAAGGAAGTCTGCATAAACTATTAACTTTAGTTAAGAAGAATATATGGACTTAATAACAATATATCAGAACCAGGCTGTGGCCATCTACTCATTGTCTAACTAGTGAACAGATGGAAGTCCAGTGTAGCTTGCATACTTGAATTGGTAACTTTCAATTTATATAAAGCTTTAAAACATTTTTTTAAAAAGTATTTTGTTGGTATTTTCTTCATAATTTTTCAAGTTTTAAAAAGATAATTTTTTGTTCTTTTTGGGTCTAAATAATTCTAAATACATTATAATTATCTTCTTGCTTGAAAATATTTTAGTGAATTTTTTAGTTTGCAAAATGGATGAAAACAAATCACCTCAAAAATCTGTGAACATTTTAGCAACTTGCTTGCCCTATGTCCTTTTTGTAGTTACATATTTTTGCAAGTTACCAGCTGCCTAAATATTTGATTTCACTTTTTTCCAGCTGTGAAATCTTTTACTTCTAATGTTTCTTGTTTTGGCAATGTTTAAAATATTTAGTTATTTTAATTAGATAGTCTAAATTTGGCTTAAGAAGAACAAGGAATGTAACTGTACTGTTGAAGTAATAATTGGAATTTAATCAATTAAGAAAGTTTATCAAATGCTTGGAATGTATCAAGCACCATGTTAGGCACTGGACATAGAACAGGGAACAAGACCGCCCTTTTCCTCATAAAGCTTCTGTTCTAATTGGGAATAAGCCTTTGAAAAGCCAATTACAATTGTGCCAAGGGAACAGAACTGAGAGGAAGTGGGAGTGGGGCAGAATTTAAACCAGTCCACAGAAGCCGTCTTCAGGAAGTAAGTAATTATGTACATTTAATTTGAGGATGATAGACATTAACTAAATCACTGGTCCTCATCAAGGCTGGTCCTCATCAAGGCTGCTTTGGAAATTTGTGGAAGTGTTTTAGGTTGTTATCATAGTGAGGGTAGCTATTAGCACTTGGTGTGTGTGTGGCTCCAAGGATGACAGACAACTGCCATGTGTGGAATGGCTCCACATGACAAACAACTAGCTTCTATTCTGTATACCTTTCTAAAGTCCCATCAAAGCCGGGTTCGGTGGTTCAGCCTGTAATCCCAGCGTTTTCGGAGGCTGAGGTGAGTGGATTGCCTGAGCCCACGGGTTCGAGACCTGCCTGGGCAACTTGGTGAGCCCTCATCTCTACAATAAAATAAAAAATTAGCCGGGCGTGGTAGCGTACGCCTGTGGTTCCAGCTACTTGGAAGGCTGAAGTGGAAGGATCGCCGGAGCCCAGCAGGTCGAGGTTGCGGTGGCCGGGAGCAACCACTGCACTCCAGTCTGGGTGACAGAGTGAGACTCCAACTCAAAAAAAAAAAAAAAGTCCCGTCAGACATTTTATAGATGTTGTGCCACTTGTGTGCAAGAATACAAGGTCTGACAATTAAGGTCACGGACATGTCACTGTGTGCTTACCTTGGCTGCACTGTACAAACAACTTGGTAAGGCTTCATAACCTTGGTATATTAGTGTCTCACAGTTATGTTTGTGTTGACATGTGGTGGTGTCTTACTGAGTGGCATTCATTATTGTTGCTACATGTTTTTTGTACCATTATAAGAATGTTGAAGGCTGAATTAGAGCAATGAACAAACATTAACTTTCTTGTTAAACTTGAACATGTTAGTATAAGTTTATGGGGATAATGCCATGAACAAATGAATCAAACATTTTTCTGAGGGCAGAGAAAGCATCACTGATGAAGAGAGGTCAGGACAGCCAGTAATAAGTAGAATTGGTGAAAACATTGCAAAAATTTGTCAAATTCAGTGTCAAAATTGTCAGCTGACTGTGAAAAGCATAGTAGACCAAATAAACATCAATACGTAAACAGAAAATCTTAACTGAAAATCTTGGCATGAGAAATGTGTGTGCAAAAATGGTCCTGAAGGAACTCCCGCATCATGACAAATGCACCAACACACACAGCACTCCCTCTGTGAGGGAGTTTTTAGTTAGTAAACAACTAACTGTATTGAAACATCCTCCCTACTCATCTGATCTGGCTCCCAATAACTTTTTTCTTTACCCAAAGATAAAGCAAATATTGAAAGAAAGACATTTTGATGACATTCAGGACTCAAGGGTAATAAGATGACAGCTCTGATGACCATTGCAGAAAAAAATTCCAAAATCGCTTTGATGGGTAGACTAGGTGATGGCATTGGTGTATAGCTTCCCAAGGGGAGTATTTTGAAGGTGACCATAGTGATATTCAGCAACGAGGTATGTAGCACTTCTTCTAGGAAGAGTTTGCGAACTTAATTATCCTACCTCATACCACACAACTAATATTTTTGACTTTGACAATCTTTAATTTATCTTGGTCTATTATCCCCATTATAATTATGGCCAATTGTCTCTTTCATCATATATAAAGAAGCACACTCTGATATGATTTACCCTAATACAGGTTTTTATTTGCGTATTTATCCTTATCTTTACTTTTTCATTTCCTATACTCTCCCTACAAATGACCTCTTCGATTCAGATTTACTCATTCATGGTAGGAGTAAATATCAGATTGGACATAACGGCTTCCAGCATAACTGGGCTCATGCATTTACACATAAAATATGTAATATTTTATTATAAATTAATTTCCTGTTGTTTCACCTATATATTAAACCTTGGACATAGATACTATACTAAATTTTAAAAATTCATATGTGTAAGAGCTTGTATATGATCTATAGCTTTTGTTCCAGAAAAGCAATTGAAGCATTACAAAGTATTTCTTATAAAGGGAAGATTAGAGTGCTCTAGCATTTTGTGTGAGGGAGCCAAAGATGCTGAATAAATTACTATGCATGGAACACACCTGCACATTAAAGAGTAATCCTGCATCCCACACAGATTTTAAAAATTTCATGAACTTTTATGAAGACCCTATGGTTTCTCTGAAAGAATATTATACTCCCTTATTCTGTCCTCTGACAATCTAACATTTATTTGCCATATCATTCCTATTTCAATTAAGGTTATTATGTTTTTTCTCTTATCATATACAAGTAAGTTTGATCTATTATGACTTATTCTATCACTGGATTTCATTTTCCTTTCCCCTGGTCCCCTTGTCTTTTTATTTTCCTATTCTTCAATGTACAGAATAGCTTTTCAGTTTCATATTTTAAATTCAAACTTACTAATTAAAGTGAGTTTAAACATCTGAGAGTACTTCATATTATATGTTCCAGTTGATATGCACATGTGTTAGTGTATGCTGAAATAGATATTAAGTTAATTTCCTTTACTTATATTTTATATTAATAGCATATTTAACTAATATGTTTTCAAAATAAAAGATAAAATATACATTTTGTTTTGCAAACATCTAAACATCTTGGTAATATGAGCCAAAAGTCTCCAGGAATCTCAGTGTGACAGAAACAAGTTCTTTGAGGCAAGAGGATTGCTTGAGTCCATGGGTTCGAGACCAGCCTGGGCAAACTTAGTGAGACCACGTTTCTACAATAAATCAAAAAATTATCCAGGCATGATGGTGTGTGCCTGTAGTTCCAGCTACTTGGAAGACTGAGGCAGAAGGATTGCCTGAGCCCAGCAGGTTGAGGCTGCGATGGTTGTGAGCAGCATGCCACAGAACTCTAGCATGAGTGACAGAGTGAGACTATGAATTAAAAAAAAAAAAAAAAAAAGGAAAACCAACTTTCACAAACAATTCAATAATTTATAATAGTTTTGTTCCTGAATCCAGAGGTTCCCCTGTCCATCTTGGGTTGACAGAGGCCCATGCTTCAACTTTGTCTCACTGATACATAAAGGTCATGTCTACACACCACTTATAACTCAATCTATGGCAGTCCCAGACTCAACAGGAAATCCTGTTATCTGCAGCATCAGGGCACCCTGCTAAGAAGAAATCAGTTTCCTGAAGTGCCTAGTTTTTTTTTTTTATTCCAAAAATCCCTTTCCTTTCTTCTCTTTCAATGCAACTGCTTTATGCAGGTGTCACTTTGGAAAATGATGAGATAAGATATAAATTATTTTTACAATTACAATCTTTTAAATGATTTAAAAAATATTTCATGCTCATTGTAGAAAATTTAGAAAGTTGAGAAATACTAATACATAAAAGTTATAGCTTAATCTCTCACCGAATTATTAGCATTTTGGCATGTTTTTCTAGGGTTGCATATCTATATAATATGTAATATTGGTATTTTATGTCAGTATTAAGATGAACACATTTATTTGCTTATTCATGCATTCATGATGTTCCTGGTCTTTGTTTTCAGAGTTGGGATGATAGCTGTGGTGAGACCGTCAAGGTCACTGCTGTCATGGACCTTGACCTTGAGTTAAGGAACAATCAACAA
The DNA here is from genome assembly GCA_963574415.1 of Tarsius wallacei. NCBI lineage: Eukaryota > Metazoa > Chordata > Mammalia > Primates > Tarsiidae > Tarsius > Tarsius wallacei. The sequence goes on from CAUYQG010040355.1 coordinate 5,722, forward strand.
GTAATAAAATACATATTAGTATTATGAGAAAAATAAAACAAAAAAAGGGGTAATGTGATAGACAACTACAGGCAATAGGCAGGAAGTGGGGGAAAGGGTAGGTTAAAGGAGATAAAGTAGGCCTCTGTGAGGGAGTAACATAAGATCTGAGACCTGGATGGAAAATAGCTGGTACAGAAGTCGTGATGTGGAGACAAGTATGTTTGATATGTGTGAGAACCAGAAGAAAGGCATGTTTGTTTGGATTATAGCGAATAAAATGGAGCGAGGTATGAAATAAGGCTGAAAAGGTAGGCAGGGGTGAGACTGTGTAAGATCTTCTAGGCCTGGAAGAAAATCCAGTATTATTTTCATTGTTATGGTAGCTACTGGAAAGTGACGTAGTCTGATTTCTCTTTGAAGATGTTCATATTGGTTGCTCTGTAGGGATGGACTGTAGGATGCCAAGAAAAATGTGTTTGTAAGAACAAGCTAACTGTTATAACAAGCAACCCCCCGCCCCCCCCAATCACCGTGGCTTAAAGCAACAAAGCAACTCCCTTCACAGGCCAGAATAGTTGGTGGGGCAAGACTTGACTCTACACTGTCTTTTCGGGACTCAAGCTCCTTTCATCCTGTGATGTTACTGTCTCAAGTCAACATATGACCTCCAAAGTTGTTGTAGAAGGGAAGACAGTGAATGGAGGATAAACAGGGGGCCTGGAAGAGGATGGCAACTGACCACATACTCCTGACCAGAATGCAGACACATGGTTTGAACTTAACTTCAAGGAGACCGGAGAAAGAAGTTTTCCTTCTTTTGCTACACAGGAAACAAGCTAGGAGGCTGCTGCAGTAGTCCATGCGAGAGACTATAATGGCTTGGGTTGTTTGTTCATTGACCAAATATTTATTGAGCTCCTTATGTGGACTAAACACTCACAGAAGGAGAAGACAAAATTTCTGCCTTCATGGAGCTTATCCTTTACTAATAGAGACAAAAAGACAAACATGCAAAGAAAACTAAATGTACATGCACTCATGATTTTAGATAGCAACTAAGTGTCATGAAGTAAAATAAAAGTAGAATAAAGGGAGATAGAGTGATACTGGGTGAGGTAAACTATATGCTGTGTGTGTGTTTACATGTTCATACACTTATGTCTACACCTATGTCTCTTTCTAGCAATCATCTATCTTTTTATAAAAGTTTATTCTCAATTTATGGGTATAGTCTCTAGATTACAGACTTCTCTGCTCTGCAGATAGTCCTTGACTTAAGATGGTTTGACAGAAGATTTTTCAACTTTTGATTGTGTGAAAGTGATATAAGCTGTACTTTGGATTTTGAATTTTCATCTTCTACTGGGCTAGTGATATGCTGTACAATATACTCTTATGATGCTGGTCAGGGCCAGTGAGCCACAGCTCTCAGTCAGTCATGTGATTGTGATCATGAGCGTAAACAACTACTACCCTACGGTGTACTGTGCTGCTAAATGATTTTGCCCAACTGTAGGCTAATGGAAGTGTTCTGAGCACATTTAAGTAGACTAGACTCAGCTACAATATTCAGTAGGTGAGGAGTATAAAACACACTTTTGATCTAATGATAATGATAGTTTTATTGGGATGTAACCTCTTTGTAAGATGAGGAACATCAATATATGTATTAATAAATGCTCATTTGCACTAGAAAAATGGCTCCAGAAACTTAGTTCTATTTGGACAGTAGTTGTCTTAAAAATATCATCTGTGGAAAGGATAATACTTTAATTAGTTTTCTCTTTTCATCATCTTCTGCAATTTTTAAGAATTCTTTTGTCTGAGATACTGAACTACTGGGCACTCAGATCATTCTCCAGGGTACTGTCTCTGTAGCTTTCCTCCTGAGACCCATCTTCAGATTCATGACAAGAAGAACTCCCCAAATGCTCTGGTTTCTCCAATGACCTTTCTTATACCTCCAAGGACAGTGTTCTTCCTGTGTGTGTATGTATGTGGTGCATGTGTGTATTTATGGAGGCCAGCAATGTATTTATTATTATAGCAATATCTCATGTTATCAGTCAATACTGAAACATTCCATTGATAATTAGTAAGTGGTTTTGATGAATACCTGTGTATTGATAAGGTTTCTTTCTTTCTTTCTTTTTTTTACATATTCTTCCTCATCTCTGGTTTCCTTTCACTGGTTTTTTATTATATAGTCATGTGTTGCTTAATGATGTAAATATATTCTGAGATATGTGTCATTAAGCAAATTTTATCATTGTGTGAATACCATAGGATTAATTACTCAAACCTATAGCCTACTACAAACCTTGGCTATATGGTATAACCTATTGCTCCTAGGCTAGAAGCCTATGCAACATGTTACTGTAGTGAGTATTGTAGGTAATTGTAACAAAATGGTAAGTATTTATGCATCTAAACATAGAAAAGGTACAGTAAAAATACGTAACTATAATCTTATGGGACCACTATCATATATGCTACTGGTTTTGACCAAAATGTTATGTGGTGCATGACTGTCAGTAGCCTTTCTTTTTTTTTTTTTTTAAGTATTTAAAAAATATTTCTATATTGCCTCAAAATATATAGAGTGTTAAAGATATTTCCAAATGGCACCAGTGAAGGATATTCCCAAATTTCTAACCCCAGTGATGTTTTTGAAATGAGGAATATGCAAACTTTTTAACAGGAAAAATAATGCCTTTCATGTTGGACTTGTACAATTTCCTTATGTTTTAGTAATGATGTAATACTGAATCCCACGTTCAGGGATTAAAGGCTAAAGCCAACACATTATTCAGAGTTTTAAATAAACATATAATTTTTTAGAAAACAAAATTCTAGTGGTTAATTTTCAGTCTCCTGTCAGTCTTAAGAATGGGAACTTTTTGTAGCCTTATTTCTAAGAGTTTTTTTTTTTTTTTTGGCAGCTTCAGATTCTCAGTATTAATATGTACTAATGATAATTCAAAAAGGAAGCTATTAGAGTTTGGAAGTCCAAAAGGAAGTAAGTGTCTGGTAGAGTGAATGTAAGGTTTTTGTAATGAAGCTATAGAAGATATACACGTGCTGAAAGGAGGGAACAGACCTACAGGACTCAAAGCTGTGATCCTGCAGCTGCCAGAGGAGAGGGTGTCAAGTTGTGTTGTCGGGGGCTTCTCTGAGAACAAATGACAGGCTGAGCCAACTATTTTAAATCATCCAATCAAAAAACCATTGAACTTTGGATAAGGAAGTAAGAGCGGAAAAAAAGAACAATAATGAAACTAAATCAATTGCAAAAATATAAATAAAATGTAGCAAAAGGAAATTTTGATAATTTCTAAATGTACGAAGAATAAGTGAAAGTTTATTGTGCAGTCTTCATCATTCCTGTTTCACAATGTATACAGAGTTATATAGTTGGATAGTGGTATTGTTTTATTTCAGAGAGTTGAAATAAAACATTAAAATGTAGATGAAAGCTTTCATAATTTCATTCGTGATCTCATTTCTCACCTCTATATCTCTCAAAATATCTTTCATTTTGCAACTGCCATTTTTTTTAGTCACAGAAATTCTCAGGACCTTAACTCTTAAGTTTCAAATAAGTGATAATCTAGAGAGTTTATTAAAGTAGTTACAATATTACAAATGAATCATATTCTAAAAATTCAGGTAAAAGCTAGATAGATGGTTGGAATTAAAATGCATAGCTAAATGCAAGATGACTATACAAGTTCCTGGCAGCCTTAAATTGCTTAAACATTATTCACTGAGTAAATAATATTAGTTATTATTATTATTAAAATAAAAATTGGAACTAGAAGAAAAAGGAAGAGAGATGATTTCCCCTTTCCAGTTCTGTCACAGACCTTTATTTGCAGTTCTTTCAAATATCCTCCCACTCTCTTTTTGCATGTTTCTCATCTCCCAATAGTGCTCTCCTCAAGCACTCTGATCTTAATACACTGATGTTGCCTGTGTTCCTTACCGATGCACTCTTCTGAGGGATGCCTCACTGCACCACATGGGGTCCTAAGCAGTGGTCCAGAACTATGTTCTACATTTTTGCCTTTTTCCTACATTCACAAAACTTACCTCACCTTGCAAGTTGGTGTGAGTGAATAAAAAGAGCTCAACTCTTTCAGAGGGGTTTGCATTTTTTTAAAATTTATTTTTTATTTTATTAAAAATTTTTATTTTAAAGATGGGTACAATTCAGGGTTAGGTATGCAAATGGTCATCGTACAGGCCAAGTTTGGGCCTCACTTTGGTCACCACTACATCTGGATTGAGATCAGGTACCCTTATTGGTGAAGTGTGCCCCACCCCGGCAGTTTCTCACTACTGTCAATCTCTTTCTTATAGTCTGATGATAATTGTTCAGGGTACACTTATGAGTGGGAACATGTGATACTCAGTTTGTGTTTTCTGTGATAGATCACTGAGTATTACAGACTCTAAGTCCATCCAAGTTGCTGCAAAGTTCATAAT
>CAUYQG010040356.1:0-15815 GCA_963574415.1 Tarsius wallacei
GGTGGGGGTTTGTTTGTTAAGGTCGGGCCAATGATTTCACGTTGGGGCTAAATTGTTTTAATTTTAAACAAAAAAAAAAAAAAAAAAAAAAAAAGAAATAAAGAAAAAATTAAGATAAGGAGCAGAAATTTGAGATAATTAATAATGTCACAAGCTGAAAATACTAAGAAAAATTTCAGGTAAGGATAATAAAAAATATAAATTTAATTTTAAAATAAAAATGGTGAATACTTGCTGATATAACATAGGCAGAATTAGAAATGATTATTTTGAGTAATTTTATGCTAATAAAGTTGAAAGATGACTAGATATATGGTTGTATTTTTGCACATATAGAGGAATATCAATATTGGCACAAGAAGAAACAAATTCTGATTAATCAAATAGCAGTTAAAGAAATGAAATTTATTAGCAACAATAACTAAAAATAAGTCCTAGGCCTAGATAGTTTTGTAGGAATGACATCAACAATTTAGTGAATTGTTTAGTGAATGGTATTAGGGGAATACCATACCACTTAAAAAAATCATTTTAGAAAAGAGAAAAATAAGGAAAGAAGCTTAACCCCTTTTATGAGGTCAATTATAATCTTGTTACCCAAACAAGAATACGAAAAGTTAAAAAAAAAGTCAGTTGCACTTATGAACACAGATGCAAAAATATCAAAATTTAGCAATAAGGAGTACTTAAATATATTATGATATGATTCAAACGTAAGTCTATGGAAGTTTAGTTTCATTTGATCCTACATTATAAATTTAACTAATTGGGTAATCTCTTAGTTCTTTCTAGACCCCAGGACTTACAGACTGAGATTTACAGAGTGAGAAAACTTACTGGAAGCGTCTCCTTTTTCACTGGAACAACATTAACCTTTTATATGCCTGCTTTGACCAAATATTGCACAGTTTTCTTCCTATGTGACTGATGTTTAGTGGTTTTTAGAAATGCTCTAATTGAAAGTTTCCTTAAATCCTTTTTGAACTGAAATTCAATGGCAAAAACTATCTAAATAAATGATGTTCAGTTGAATATAATCAGGTTACAGCTCTGATAGCCACCATTTAATAAAGCTCACTTTCAGCCAAGCCTTGTGCCAAGTGCTTTACACATATCATTTCCTTTATTCCTCCTAGAACTCCTACAAAGGAGATCATTTCTCAGTGTTTCACAGACGAGGAAATTGAAGGCCAGAAATATAAGTAACTAGCTTCACTGTTGGGTTGTGCTCTCTCTCGCTTTTTATAATCTTTGAACAAGTAATACAAACATCAATAATCTCTTTGAATTCAGTGCCTCAAGTTTTGTTTTCTTGATTTCCCTGGACTCTACCCTTTATATCTAAGGATTGTTTACCTATGAGTTAAATTTAGATTAATTTATCTTAATAAGAATGATACCCGTCATTATATATGGCATTTATTAGTGCCAAACACTAATCTGAGTACTTACATTAGCTAATATATATATATATATAATATATACATACATATGTGTAAGTATATCACACACAAGTATTAGCTCATTATATTTCAATTTTTTTGATTAAAAACACTGAGGCCCCAAGTGGTTAAGTAACTTGTCCAAAGTCACACAGCTGGTAGGTAACAATGTGGCAGAGCCTTTAAGCCAGTCATCTGGCTTTAGAGTCTGGGCACTTGATGACTACATTTTAGATCACTGATTCCCTGGGTTGCATGCAGATTATGCAATCATCTTGGTGATACCAGAAAGTAAGCTCTGTGAAGGGCTTTGTTTTCTTCACTGTTGTACCCTCAGCACCAGAATATAGTAAGTACTTAAAAAATGCTGTATATGTTTTGTGAATGAATGAGTAAACTGTTGAGTCTCAACTGTGTACAAGGTACCATGCTTTGGTAGTAACCAGGTATACAAAAGTGAGCCAAATGTGAATGAATGAATATGTACTTCATTTCTTTCTCTGTGCATTTAACACATACTCCTCTATGGAATAACTGCCATTAAAATTGACTTACGGGGAATGCTACCACTAGGTGACCCAAATCTTAGTTTTGCCTCCCTTTGTTGTATCTTAACAAAGCACCTACACCACACATTTTAGTCCCATGACTCTTCTTTTGGCCAATGAGAAATCATTGACCAATAGCAGAAACAATATTCCTTCTACTATGTGGTTTCCAGTTTCTGTTTCCCGGACATTTTACATTACTTGAGGCTCTTCTTGTTAGCTCTCTGCACATCTTCTTCCTTCAATTCTTCAATGCTGTCAGGGCCTAAATAATAGGGGCAATTACTCAGTAACCCCTGCTTTGTACAGAGATGTTAGAAAAGTTTTCCTCTTGGGGTCAAACAGACATCTCTTTCGATCCTTTTCACCTATTCCTCTTAACTAAAATTCAGTTGGATATTCAACATTTCTTGAACTGTTAATCAATACAACCCATTAAAAAAAATCTGCAGCAGAGTTATTATAGCTCACAAGAGACAGCAGTAAACTTACAGCACAAAGCAAATTGTAACAGTACATAGGATAACTAAACTTTTTAAATCATTATTTTAGTAGTTTCAAGAACTATGAGAGAATGTCGTTTAAAGGCTTTCTATTAAAAATAACAGAATCTTTGTTAATAGTACCACTTGATAAGATTTGGTATGCATATGACTCAGTTTTTCATTTAGAGATTATCTCTATTCGTTCTTTAAGAATGCTCTACTGAATATTAAAGAATGGAAGATAACTTGAAATAGAAAAAGGTTATGAATGATTGTTATGGTTCTTAAACCACAGATCAATGTTAAGGTACTAGGAAGACAAATGTGACACTAACCAGAACAGAAGTCTTCTCCAAGGAGTGGCAATCCTACTCTAAGTTTTGTTTTTTTGTGGGGAGGGGATTATTGAATGTGTATTTTGAATGGAAAGAAACAGGAGCATTCTCTAGAATAAAATTGAATATCTGCCTAGGACTTGGAAATAGAACAGGATAGCTAGACTTGTAACTTGCCATTTGGGGCATTATTCCTAGGCTCCGGCCACTATCTACCTCTTCAACTCACCTCCCCTATCTCACACTAGCAGGACAGTAAGGCTGGGAGGTTTGGGGTCAACACATTTCACAATCACTGTGTCGTACACTTATTCTTTATTTATGGAGTTGGTGCACCATCAAATCATTCCTAATAAGACTTTTGATCACTGGCAAAATCATGCGAAAAACAAAGACTATTTGAACAGAACTTTGAATCAACTTGGGGATGTTTAAGATGAAATTTTATCAACTCCAAAGACCAAAAATAAATCACTGTCAAATCAAATGGTGGATTAACGTTAGCAAAGGTCTCAGAAGCCTCAGAAACAAAGTTTCTCTCTGATTTTCTCCTGGCCTCCTATCTTTCATCACCTGTCCTTTCCTATGGCAAGTCATATAAACTGTAATTCCTCTTCCCCAAGGCACTCATAGAAACAAGAACTCCTTTCCTCCAAAGCCAAACATAAAACATAAAAATATTACTCTAACTTTCCCCCGCATTTCTGTGTAAGCACTGGCCATAAGGAAATTTTCTGATTGACTGTGATTGCAGACCATAAGACCACATTCCAGAGAGGTCTCTACCTCATACCAGAAGGAAGGAATCCAAACAGACAGGTCTTGCTGGGTTTCTCCCCTCAGTTTATTACCCTTTTTACCCAACCACATTTCTATATTGCTGTCTGCCCTTCATTGAACCTAAGCATAAATCACCCTGGGGCTATAGGGTCTTCATTCTGAAAGTTCCTATATCATGTAACACTATGATCAAATAAATTTGTTATGCTTTTCCTTTGTTAACCTGTCTTTGTTACAGGGTGTTGGCTGTGACAAATATGATGATAAGGAAAGAGATCACCACCTTTCTATTCCTACACTGCCAGTCACTCCTCCTTCTTCTAATAATAACTCACAAATTTCCTATTGGAATATTACCTCTACTTTTCTGTGTGCAATCTTTGGGACTACAGATAAGGTATCTCCCCCTTTCCAAACCAATGCTGAGCAGGAGAGCGAGGTCATTCAAACTCTCTCTGGGACTTCACAACTTGATTAAAAGAGCCAAGGGTGAAAAACGTTGGAACTGACTAGTCATACTGTGATTCTCTGAGAAGAGTTACATAGACCCTGTTACCTGGGTCCATGGAGCAGCTATGCATCCCACCACTTTGGGCTTGATTCTGTAGGTATTTCTTCAGTTTCAAGAGCTACTCCATAACCTTCCAGTAATTTCATTTTTGTTTACATTAGTTATGACTGGTTTCATTGTTTGAAATAAACAAACTCAAATCACAGCCCAAATCAACAGAGAACCCAGCTGATATTCTCCCTTCTTCCCTTTTTGTGTGCCCCTCTTCAGGATCCAAAGTATGTCATTTGAATCCTTCAAAATATATCCATAATTATCTGAATTTTCAAACAAGGAATCTCCCAGAAAACACTGTACATGAATTCTCAAAACTTCAGAAAAATCTTTTCACTTTATGTAAGCCACTGACTCCACTCACAGTTAAGGTACTTGGGGGTGGTGTCTAACTTTCAGCTATTAGGGATCTGTTTAGGTAGACTCAGATAATAATTTCTATAATGTCAATGCTCCTCATAGAATCATTGTGGTCTTTACTGTCATAGTATTAGTACTGGATTCTACATAACTCTTCTGAATACTATATTAAATGTACATAATTTAAATTGCCTGGCTTATTTTTTTCTTTTTTACTATTGTTTATTTTGTTTTTACTATTCCCTAACATTTTAATGCTAAGAATACTTACATGCTTACAAACTTAAAAACAAAAGCTTGGTACTTGGCTGTTATATATCAAATTATGTTCTGCCTTGAAGTACTGTAAAACTATATATATTTATCACCTCACTTTGAAAGATTCCCTTGAAACTTCAAATTCCACTGAACCTCTCTCATGGGCATTTCTGCTCTAAGTTCCCACAGTTCTGCCCATTAGATTCTGAGCCAGCTGCCTCCTGTTTTGGGGAGAAATGCCATTTACTTTTTGGCAAGAAGACACTGGTTGATCTCTAGATTGCTATCAAATTTGTGTTTGCTAACTTTTCTCAAAGATCCTTAGATGTAACCTCTGGTATTTCCAAGGGTAAGCCTCTGTTCTATTTCCTCAAACCCTGAGGAATTTGCCAGCAAAAGGTACCAATTTTGGTCACCAGTGCTTTTCCTGAATATTCCTCAGAACCCTCTCTCACATGTGCTAACAAGTCACTGACTTATTTCTGCATTGGTTTCATCTTTGTACAGTCCAATGAATGTCTTTTTTTCCTTACTTTCATTTTTGTCTCAGACATTTGTTTCCACTGGTGAGAGAGCTGCCAACCGCCACTTTTCCTGCATGGCAAATTTATTTGGGGGCACTTTCTACATTCTCTCTCTTTGAAATTTTATTTTCAACTCAGGGGTTAGTCTCTTTTGGTTTGACCTTTCATCTGTTGTCTCTCCTCTCTGCTCAATCACTAGTTCTTAATTGCTGTCTTTATTCTCTTTAGAAGCTCTATTTACCAGCTTCTGCTGAAACTAGAGCCAACAGAGGTGACACTGAGGCCAGGTGTAGTCTGGTTGTTCCACTGCCCACAGGAAAAGCCACAGACGGGCCCAGAGGGTGCCTTCTGGCATTTTTCCGGAACACACTTTCTGGCACTCCTTGAGGCCAGCAGTCCTTCATAACTTGGCTGTCAACACCAGCACTTTCTATGATTATTGTCAGGTTTGTCTATGCAGCCAGCCAATGAAAGCCAAGGAAACCTTTAAAAGAAAAAAACAACCCAAACTTTCATTTATGAGCTGATATACTATGATTAAGAAGGAAGATGAGACTGCCTTCTTTTCAGCTGGTTAGGTGGAACAATGATTCTACTTAACATCTGTCTTTCATGTCTATATTCAAACTAACACCAAATACTGCCAATTTTATCTCTTACATTAGTTGGCTTCTTTCCATTTTCCTAGGTCAAAATTTATCATCTCTTGTACAGAATACTGATGTTGCTTTTGATCCTGTATTTGTTCACAGTGCAGTAGACCAGTGATTCCTCAAAGTGTGGTCCCTAGACCAGCAGTATCGGCATCAACATCAGCATCACCTGGGCTCCTGTTAGAAATGCAAATTCTCCCACCCTAACCCAGACATATGGGATCAGAAACTTTGCAGTGAGGCCCAGTAATGTGTTTCAAAAGAGACTTCAGGTGGTTCTGATATACACTAACATTCCAGAATCCCAGCAATAGTGATATTTCAAACCACAGATCACATGCTACCTTCCTGTTTAAGGCCCATCAATCAATTCCAATTGCTTTTAAGGTAAAATTTATAAGCCTTAATGTGACTTAAACAGCCCTGGCCAATGGGGACTCTGCCTCTGTCTGGAGCTTCAGTGCATGCCACTTTTGCATTCCTGGCATCACCATGCTTGTCCCTCTTGCATGGGGTCGCCGCACCATCCCTTGCCTTCCCCTCTATTTTGTTGATTTACTACTTTTGACTTTTCTGCCCTCAACTCTGCTGGCAGTTGCTTCTGGAAGGATTCCTGACAACCTCCCAACCTTCCCCAAACACTAACTCGTGTTTCATAGTACCATGCATCACTTTTGCACCGCATTTGCCACAGTAGCAAGTTTACCTAGATTTGTGTGAGCATATGATTAATGTTGTCGCCTCTGTTCAACTGTAACTATGCTCATAAGGTAGAAACTGGGTGTTTTTACTCAGACTTTAATCCCTAGAGCCTAAATCATACCTGGCACACTCTTGCTCTCAACATATGTTTTATGAGTGACCAAAGAGCTAACAGTTATTGAGCATTTACAACGTTCAGAGCACCAGGCTAAGACTTTTACATAAATTTTCCTATTTAATCTTCAGGAAAAATATAATTATTTTTGTTCATTGAACAAATATGTACATATCCTTTCCTATGTGCCAAGCATGGTTCTAAGCACTTTACAGATATTAATTCCTTAAATTTCACAACCACCAGACAAAATGTACACTGGAATTATATCTATTTTTACAGATGAGGAAACTAATGTTCATCTATCTGTCTAAGATCACAAAGTAACTGGTCAGTCAAGATTGACTGGTATCTTGACTCCATAATGTGTTGCTTTCTAAATGTTGAGAGCTGAGTGTGGTGGCTCACACATGTAGTCTCAGCTTGTCAGGAGGCTCAGGTAGAAGGACTGCTTGGACCCAGGGGTTTGAGGTTGTAGTGAGCTATGATTGTGCCATTGCACTCCAGCCTGGACAACAGAGCAAGACCCCATGTCAACAACAATTATATATATATGTATATATACACATATATATATATGAGATTTGAGATTCCAGCTTATAATTGCACAGACTTCTAGAATTATATGAATGAAATGTTACTGTATAATATATTACTCAGGAGTCACTGTTCATTAGAACAAACTAGATTCACCAGTACTTTCTTCTCTGCTCTCATTCTGGAAGCTGATGGATACGGACAGGCCTCCTGACTGACAGAGAGTAAAGAAAGGTGAATCAAAGCAGCAAAGGAGTCTAGCTTTGTTTTCATGATTAGGGTGTTTATAAGGCAACTCAAGTAACCTTGAGGATTAATGACACATTTATTGCTGATCCAAGGCCTCTATGATGCTTGGATCCCCTGCCAGCCACATTCTCTTTCAGATGAATCCTTATGTACTGCTTTGTTGAGTCAGCTTTGAAATTAACTAAACTCAAAGAGCCAGGTTGCCTACAAACAGTAAGAGTAGATAAAAGGAAGCATTTAAGTAAAAATTTCAGTTATGTCTCAGAATTTTCCACACAATATCATCAGTTAATATTTTTAAAAGATTTGCAAATATTGATTTTGATTATCATTTAAAATGGAATAAATAATTTTCTCTGTAAATTTTTATATTCCAAATTCCTTGGATCTCACTAGACTACTATATAAAGTCAGATACTTCTTTTTGTTTTGTTTTGTTTTTGAGACAGAGTCTTGCTTTGTCAGCCAGGCTGGATACAATGGTGTGATCATGGCTCACGGAAGCCTTGAACTCTTGGGTTCAAGTGATCCTCCTACCTCGGGATCCTGAGTAGCTGAGACTATGGCTCATGCTGCCATGCCTGGCTAATTTTTTAAATGTTTTTGTGAAGACGAGGTCTCCCTATGTTGCCCGGGCTGGTCTCCAACTCTTGGGCCCAAGTGACCTTCCCACCTGAGCCTCCTAAAGTGTCCCCCAGTTGTTTCTCTGAAAGAGCACAGGAGTTCCATGTGGATCCCAAGCCCTTCTAGCAGTCGCAACCCTCACCTACTCCGTTTGTCATTCCTCATTTAGCTACCACTAGTTTGAGAATCCACTTGATGCAATTTTACTCCTGCTCCTACCCTTTGAATGTGTGGGCCAAGAAACCCAAATTCGGCTGCTTCCTGACCCCTAACCCTCATGTTGCCAGAGTTTCTGGGTTCACATTGCAGTTGGAAAACTGGCTATCTGGATCAACTTTGTTGCTGACTCCAGCAGTTCTGAATTCACTGAGACACTCACAACATCTCTTCCAGACATATCTCTTAATTTCTGGTCTTCTGTCTGCTAACATATAGAGGTTTTAGTTCAGTTTACAGGGGGAGGCAGGGGAGCTATGGGAAAAAAATTGACTTCTCCATGGTTTTTTTGCATACCTTTCTCTAACAGAAAATTGTTGCTCTTCCAGTTTGTGATGGTTAATTTTATGTGTCAACTTGATAGAGCTATGGAATACCTAGATAAATGGTTAAACATTCTTCTTTGATGTGTCTGTGAGGGTGTTTCTGGAAAAGATTAGCACTTAAATATGAGGAAGGAATAAGCAGATATTCCTTCCTAATGTGGGGAAATGTCATTCAATGCCTTAAGAGCCTGAAGAAAGCAAAAAGAATATGCTCTCTGCCTGACTGGTTAAGCTGGAGCATAGAACATCTGAACTCAGTGTTCTTGGTTCTCAGTCCTTTATACTTGGACTGAAATCTACAACTTTGGCTCTCTGGCTCTCAGGCGTTCCAACGACACCATCAGGTTTCCTGGGCCTCCAGCCTGCAGATGGTAGATTATGAGTATTCTCAGACTCCATTATCATGTGATCCAATATAAAAAACTTTCTGTAAGCATACATCTCTTTTTACATATATTCTCTCTATATAATAAATCTCTTTTCTACTGGTTCTGTTTCTCTGGATGACCCTGATTAATACAAAATTGTAAAGTGAATGCCAACATACATATCTAAGAATGCTAACAGATACTAAGAAGAAGGCTGCAAAGAGTGAAAGAGAGAACCTCTACCTATTGAGGTAAACACTGTAGTAGATGAGGCATTGCCATGGCAACAGTTTCTGGATCAGACCAAATTTTGCAGGCTGATCATCTTTTGAACTCATGTGAAACTAATTAGCACCAGCTTTACTGGGATTAAATAAAAACACATCACTGTAGTTAATGAGGAGCTCCTGAAACTTCAAGTTCAATGTACAATAAGAGGGGGGAAAAAAAAAAACCCCAAACGAGTATGATCAAAAATAGAAAGAATAAGCCACAAAGAAGTCAATAGACTAAAAGATAATATGATAAAAGTGTAGCCAAAGAGATTTTAGAAAAAAAGCAAGTTTAATCAACTTGCAACTGAGTAATCTGAAAATGAACTAATTAACATACTTAAAAGATCATATTATTAGAAGAAAGTTAGAAAGGCAGCGTTTATAAGTAAAAAATCCCAGGATGAGAAACCATTCATCTTAGAGAGACAAATACCCCAGACTTTGGAGGAAAGGGCTTTTCTTGTATCAGGAAATTCACTTGGCTCCACTGGATTCTTTTTCCATAGTCTGCTGAAACATCCTCAAGGGTTATCTAATCCTCCTGCTCTGACTTCATTCCTGATAACAATCTTTTGAATGTTTAGTTTACCAAGTAGTTAAATACTCAGAAGGAAGTGCCATATTTTGTGAGCATCAGAGAGAAAATGGAGGCAACTAAAAGAGAATACATCAGGAGATAACTTTCTTGTTTTCTTCCCTTCCACCACAGTGGAAAAGACATCTGTCCTCGCATCTCAGGCTGATGCCTCCTTATTAAATTCTGGAATCCAAATGAGTAAAGTAACCTCATTCCATAGATTACTGTTCATTTTCCCTACATCTTCAAGTTCTATGTTTCTACTGGGTGTTTTCTATGGGAGTTACAATAAAGTCACAGTTGTCTTTTGTTAAAGAACCTCCATCCTCCCACACACTGCTTCGTTTTCTCTTTCTCCATAAATAGCACATTATCCATATACCTGCTAAGGCTCTAACTGGAAATCATTATTTTTTTCAACTCCCTTACCCCTGCATCTAGTCAATTACTACAGGTAATCAGTGGAAATGCTGTGGTATTTATTAAATCTCACTTCCTTTCTGTATCTTATTGTCATTTCATTGTTTAGACCGACATTACTCATTTCCTGGGTTATTGTAATGAACCAAACACTGTTATAACTGATGCTGATCTTTTGTTTCTCCAATTCATAATAAACCCTGTGGTTTGAGTGTTACTTTTTTTTTCCTTTTTACTTATTTCTAAAAAAATTGTAAAGGTAATATTGGGAAGGAAGGAGTTAAAGCAGCTACTCTGTGGCCCCTCCAATCAACTAGGTAATCAACTAGGGAGACACCCCTGGGGTGTGGGGAGGAAGGTTGGAATCCTTGTCCACTCTCTTTGTAAATGTAGTACTAGATCCCCAGCACAGCAGACTAAAAATGTTTGCTGGAAGGAAACTTCTTATCTATGGGATACTTTAAGAAAGATGTTCTTGATTTAGGATTGTTTACTGTAATCAAGACTAAACTGTGATGGATTTATGAGGCATGGCTTCCTAGAGAATGTCACATAAGCTATACTAAGTATAAAATGGAGATGCTTTATCATTTAAATGATCCCCACTGTGTGAGGTGACATTGGGGACTTCTATTATTCTGAACTACAGGCTGTGTGTCCAATGTGAAAAACCGGACTACAAAGACCTCTCCCTGCCACCTCACTGGTTGCATCATTAAACTACTGGTAACACTTGATATTGAGCACAGTCTCTGATATGACAATTTGATCTTAGAGATCAGTGTAGCATTTCTTGTCACAATTCTGGAAATACACATAAAAAAATGAAGTCTAGAATGCAACTTTCAGAATTGCGAATATTTTCTGTTATCCTAGTCTTTTTTGTACAGATCTATTTAGTTGTCCGTACTATTTATTTACCTATCTAATTTCAATTACCAACTGTGGGTTATTTTAAGAAAACAGTAGTAAGAACCAATAGATAATATTTTCACTGCTTTTTAAAAGCATGAAGCTGCAAGCATTTACTTAAGTAAATAAGAAAACATATGATTTTTATTCACAATAGGCAAGTTAAGGAATCAACCTAAGTGTCCATCAAAAAATATTTTTTTTAACGTGATTACATATACGCAATGGAATACCATTTCGCCATAAACAAGAACAAAATTATGCCATCTGCAGCAACATGGATTAGCATGGAGGTCATTACTTAAGTGAGATAAAATAAGCCAGGCACAGAAAGATAAATACCTCAGATTCTCATTCATCTGTAGAAGCTAAAAAAGTTGATATCATAGAAGTAATAGAGTAGTGGGTACTAGAGGTTGGGAAGGAAGAGGAGAAGAAGGCTAACCAAAGGCTGGTTGACAAACAAAAGTATACATGCATTAAAATATCACACTGTACTTCATAAGCATGTATAATTATTATGTGTCTATTGAAAATAATAAAAGCAAAAAAAGATAACATTTCACTGTATGAATGCACTGTTATTGTATGAACCAACTGTTGACCATAAAGATTATTTTTGTTTTATTCCAAATATAAATATTACCACAATATGCAATGTTTACATTAATCTATAATGACAATTTTTATCTCTTTAGGATTGGTTTAGAGAAAAAAGAAAGCTAGATGAAAGACCATGAAAAATTTTAAGGATACACATTATTATAAAAATATGTTAATTCATATATTTTCTTATTAAAGGAAAGAGAGACACAAACAAATGGAAAAATATTCCATGCTCATAGATAGGAAGAATCAACATTGTTAAGATGTCCATTCTGCCAAAGGCAATCTACAATTGTATATTCAACACAATACCCATTAAGTTACCAACATCATTCTTCTCAGACCTGGAAATGACAATACAGAAATTCATATGGAAAAATAAACAACGATGAATAGCCAAAACAATCCTCAGCAAGAGAAACAAAGCAGGAGGTATCACACTTCCAGACTTCAAACTTTACTAGAAGGCTACAGTAATCAAAACAGCCTGGTATTGGTACAAAAACAGGCGCATAGACCAATGGAACAGTATAGAGATTCCAGAAGCAAAGCTTCAATTCCTCAACCAGCTCATCTTTGACAAAGCCTCCAACAACAACCACTGGGGAACGGAGAACCTATTTAGTAAATGGTGCTGGGAAAACTGACTGACCACATGCAGAAGATTGAAACAGGACCCCCAACCTATCACCATACACAAAAAATAACTCTAAATGGATCAAAGACCTAAACGTAAAACCTCAGACTATAAGAATCTTAGAAAACGCAGGAGACACCCTAATGGAAATTGGAAATGGGAACCAATTCCTATTCAGAACTCTAAAGACCAATACCTTAAGAAATAAGATAGACAAGTGGGACCTCATCAAATTAATGAGCTTTTACAAAGCAAAAGAAACCACCAAGAGAGCAGGGAGACACCCCACAGAATGGAAAAAAATATTTGCCAACTGTATATCTGATAAAGGCCTAACATCTAGGATCTACAAGGAACTCAAAAGCACCAAAGGGGAAAAAACAAATAGTCCCTTTAAAAAGTGGGCAAAAGATATGAATAGACACTTCTCAAAAGAAGATATACAGGCAGCCCACAGATACATGAAAAAGTGCTCATCCTCACTCATCATCAGAGAAATGCAAATCAAAACCACACTGAGATACCACCTAACCCCTGTGAGAATGGCCATCATTAATAAATCAAACAGCAACAGATGCTGGCGAGGGTGTGGAATGCTAGTGGGAATGCAAACTTGTACAACCTCTTTGGAAAACAGTGTGGCAATTTCTTAAAGAACTAGAAATTGACCTGCCATATGACCCAGCAATTCCCCTATTGGGAATATACCCGGAGGAACTCAAATCATTCTACAAAAAAGATACCTGCGCACGTATGTTTATTGCAGCTCTATTCACAATAGCAAAAACTTGGACCCAATCATGTTGTCCATCGAAGCTGGACTGGATTAAAAAAATGTGGTACATATACACAATGGAATATTATGCAGCCATAGGAAGGGCAAATATATGGACTTTGCAGATGGATGGATTTGGAGTCGATCATACTCAGTGATTTATCACAGAAACAAAGAGCAGAGTTCCATATGTTCTCACTCATGAGAGGACCTTGAACAATTATAATGCTATAAGAAAGCGATCGGCAGTAATGGGAAACTGTGGGGCGGGGCGGGGGGGGGGATTGGCAGTTTAGGGAAACTGCTAAGGGAGGGAGGGGCATACCTCATCAACAAGGATACCTGCATGATCAATGTTTATATACCTAACCCTGAATTGTACCCCATATCTTTATAATAAAAATTAAAAAAAAAAGGAAAGAGCCCTTTTAAGATCTGTGTGTTTTTTTACATTGGATAAGAAGTATATAATATGTTGTTTTTGTTTAATTCACTTTTCTTTGATTACTAGTGAAGTAAGCATATATTTATTGCGATTCATATTTACTTTTAAACGTTTGCTCATTTATTTCCCAAATTGCTTTTTGAAGGAACTGTTGTTAATTATATTTATCAATAATAACATCCCTTCAATTTCAAATTTGTTTCAAACTTTTTGGTGAATTGTGCTTTGATTTTGTTTTAGTGTGTTTGGTATATAAAAGTGAGTCAATTTTATGGAGGCAAACATATTTTATTTGCCTTTTGTTTCTGTTTGTATTTATACTTACAAAATAACTCATCACTAAAGATCAGCCAAATCAAGATGTTATTCTACCTTTTAAAAGTAACTGATTTTATATTAGACTTTTTACTTCTTTGAAATTGTTTTTATATTTGATATACAGGAGCATCATAATATATTTTTCAAATGCCTAGCTAATTCTTCCCAACAATGTTTGACATACTCTCTCCCTTGCACGTTGTTTTATGATGTTCCATTTATCATTTTCATGCGTGTCTAAGGTTATTTTAAGAATGTCTAGTTCGTCCCACTTATCTGTCTGTTCATGATAGTATTATGGCGTGTCTTAAATTGTCTACATTAATTTACCCCTCATAATTGTTTTCTTCAATAGTATATAACCTGTTTATTCTTCCAGATAACTTTTGAATTATTTTTGTAAAGTCAATTCTTGAAAATAAATTGGGTTAGTATTTTGAAAAAATATTTCATTGTATTTATTTAAATAATTTTTTAAATGACATGACAAAAGTAGTTCTTCTCAATGAAAACATACTATGTCATTCCATCAAAATTATTAGTATCTCTGATAAAAGTTGATGGTTTACAACCTTTGGAATAATTATATTTCTCTCGGCATTTCATATTTTCTTGTCCTTGTTACTGCTATGTACAGCATCTTTCCCCCTCATATTTACTGATTATTTCTGAAATATAGAAAAATCAATAACTTTACAATTTTATATTGTATCCAGTAACTTTATAGAACTACTTAATTTTAAGAATTTTGTGCTGGTTTATTGCATCTTCAAGCTCAATATGCATAGGGTTTGTAAATGAGTTTTTCTTTACAATTTTCAACAGGTAAAACTTGTTTGATTTTTGATTTAGAGTTTCTGGAATAATATTAATAAAAATGATGGTTGACATCCTGACACATTTCATTTCACATTCAGCAATGGTATGAGATAGATACGATTCTCCTGTTAAGGAAATTACTGCCTATTTCACCATTAAATTAAATACTGATTCTATTTTTTCATTCCATCTAATTAAATAATTTTTCACCAGCTCTAATTCTATAATTTTCCTTATTAGACCTTTGATTTGTTATCATACTAATAGATTTCCTTATTCCTTACTTCTTAAGTAATGGGCATAACACTATTTTTGGTACAAAGTAGTACTAATATTCATTTAGGTATTTTTTCATCCACGGCTAGAAGTATTTTTTTGTTATCCTGGCTATTTTAATTATGTTTTGGTATAAGTCCTAGGATAGTTACATATAGAATTAGATGAAATAATATAGGCATTGCTGTGTCCTAGCAAATTGTAAGTGCAAAATAAGTATTATTGTTATTAATATTTATTTTATATGTCAGTTAATATTATTAAGAAGATTTTGTAGTATGAGGATTATTTTTTCTTGAGAGTTTGAAACCAACTGGTCCTGATGGCCCTACTCCCTTTTTAGTTATTTTATAACATTCCCAATTTTTAAAAATCTAAGTACTTGATTTTTTTCTATTACATGAATTAATTTTTTTTTTTTTTGAGTTGCAGTCTCCCTCTGTTGCCCAGACTGGAGTGCAGTGGCCGCTACCGGCCACCGCAGCCTCGACCTGCCGGGCTCCGGCGATCCTTCCACCTCAGCCTTCCAAGTAGCTGGAACTACAGGCACGCGCTACCACGCCCAGCTAATTTTTTGATTTATTGTGGAGATGAGGTCTTGCCAAGTTGCCCAGGCGGGTCTCGAACCCGCGGGCTCAGGCAATCCACTCACCTCAGCCTCCCAAGGC
>CAUYQG010040360.1:0-26724 GCA_963574415.1 Tarsius wallacei
CTACACTTCCCCCTTGCTGTCTGTGGTCGGGGGGGGGGGCGCGGGGGGGCGCGCGAGAGAGAGAGCGAGAGCGAGAGAGAGAGAGAGAGAGAGAGAGAGAGAGAGAGAGAGAGAGGAAGCCAACAAAAGCTAATGTTACCAGTTACTATTTGAGTTGGAGTCTCACTCCGTTGCCCAGGCTGTAGTGCATAGGTACACTCACGGTCACCCCAGCATTGACCTGCTGGGGTCTGGCAATCCTTCCGCCTCAGCCTTCCAAGTAGCCGAAACTATAGACACACACTACCATGCCTGGCTAATTTTTCTTGATTTATTATATAGATGAGGTCTCACCAAGACCCAGACTGGTCTCGAACCCCCGGCCCAGGCAATCCTCTCACCTTGGCCCCCCAAAGTGCTGGGATTACAGGCTTGAGTCACCATGCCGGCAGTTACCAATTAAAAGACCTGATCATTGTCCTTGCTTTCTTCCCTCTTTTTTGCTCAACTTCTCATTCTCAACTCTGATGTTATAGAGCTTATAGGATTTAAGAAATAAGACCTTTCAAACAGAATGTGATAATTTTCAGTAAGATATTTATTTTTTATTTTATTTTTTATTTTATTTTTGAGTTGGAGTCTCACTCTGTCGCCCAGCCTCGACCTGCTGGGCTCCGGCGATCCTTCCGCCTCAGCCTTCCAAGTAGCTGGAACTACAGGCGCGCGCTACCATGCCCGGCTAATTTTTTGATTTATTGTAGAGATGAGGTCTCGCTTGCCCAGGCGGGTCTCGAAACCGCGGGCTCAGGCAATCCACTCACCTCAGCCTCCCAAAGACGCGGGATTACAGGCTGAGCCACCGAGCCCGGCAGAGATATTTTTATTAGCAAAGCTGTTCATAAGGCTGATGTCCCATATCTCCTGCTTTACTTTGTTCATACTTCTAAAACTCCCAGGGCCCTTCTGGTTTCTGATTATTGCTTTGGACTTTTGTCTTAGTCTTTTTGGTGTTGCTATAAAGGAATACCTGAGGTTACATACTTTCTAAAGAAAAGAGGTAAGGTTCACAGTTCTGCAGGCTGTACAAGAAGCATGGTACTGTCATCTCTATCAGGTAACAGTATCAGGCTACTTCCGCTCATGGCTGAAGGGGAAGGGGAGCAGGCATGTACAAAGATCATATGGTAGGAGAGGAAGCAAAGAGAGAAAAGAGGTGCCGTGTCCTTTTTAACAACCAGCTCTCGGGGCACCTAACAGAGAAATAACTCATTACTGTGAGAACAGCACCAAGACATTCATGAAGGGTCCATGCCCATGACCCAAACATCCCTCATTAAACCCCACTTTCAACATTGGAGATCAATTTTCAACATGATATTTGGAGAGACAAACACCCAGACGACAGCAGCTTTGAATCTTTTTCTTAAATCTTTCCTGTCTCTTGACTTCAACCTTTTATCTGCAAATTATTCAACTCTGTGCTAATCAGAGTTCTACTCCAAACCACTTGCTATAGACATCTGGGTCAAGCCTGAGTCCCAGCTTTAGCCCCTCCTGGGACGTGACTCGATGCCAACCCCATTGGACAATGCCTTGGGTCTGTTAACGCCACTCCTCTTACAGGGTACACAGGAACCTTTGATTATTGCCAATGGTTGCTGGATCTAAGACTCAAATAGACTTAAGTAGCTACCCTCCTTACGGACTTTGAGATTTCCAGCAGAAGACAAACTTTCCTGTCTATTCCCTAGTGTTGCATAGCACTTCTTATCACCAGTGGGTCTCTATTGTTCTCATTTCTCTTTAAATAAATGGAAGCTTTCTCTCTCAATGACAAAGGAGAAAAATACAAAAGACAGACAAAGAACACTTTTCAGCATAAAATCATACAAAAGCCTTTATCAAGATAAGCTCCTGAGGGAGAAGTGTTTATCAAACTTTAATAACTATCCAAAGTACCTATTAAAGTGCAGATCCTAGTTCAGTAGAGGAGGGGTGCCGATATTTTGCATTTCTAACACACTCCCAGGTGATGCCCTGGCTACATCAAGATTCACACTCTGAGCAGCAAAGCCCTAGATCTACAGATACCTGGAGATGGATTTATATCTGGCCTCCTTCTTAAGCAATACACACAAGATTAAATAGCCCTGGTCTCTGATTCATACCATAGCTCCTGGCTTTGAAACACGGTATTTTATAATACGTTTGAGCAAAATCAAGTGTTTTCAAACACAAAAATGATTTCTTTATTCATAGCTATAGATGGGAGCCTGCATTAATAGACATAAAAGTTGTTTCTTTCAACAAAGGGAGGAGAAAGAACAGAAGAAGCGTGAATTAGAAAGAGGCACTGAAGTGGCAGTTACTGGGCAACCAGGCAAAAATAAAGTTACTGAATTATGTTGCTGAAAGAATAGAAAAGCCCATGAGAGAGGAGGCAAAGTCAAGCCTTCTATTTCATAATGTCAAGTTGGACCAGCTTAAGAGAGAACTTTACATAATCTAGTCAAATAAAAATTGTACCTATCTGTTATTTATCTTGGGGTCTAGCATCTTTTGATGGCCATAAAGTCTTTCTTTTTTAGCAACCTAAATTTTTGAGGTTTCACATAAACTAATTTATTCTTATATACTCACAAGTTTAGGCCACCTGATTATAAATTATAAATCCCTTTGGATTGGTATATAAATGAAAATGACTTCTAAATTTTTCCTATATCAACGACTAGCATTTATAAGGTACTCATTATCTACTTTGCATCAATCTCATCTGATTCTCTTGACAATGCAAAGACCCATTTGACACATGAGAAAAGAAGAGATAATGAAGTCAGCAATGTGTCTGAAGTCCTAGAAGCGAGCAAGAATAGAACCAGGATTTGAACTCAGGTATCTGACCCTTGCCCCTGAGCTTTCATGTATTCCACTATCCCACCTCTCTGTTACTTCTTCTTCTGTTGTTATTGGTTTTGTTAAACTGGACCATTCCAATTTATTTTATGAGAAAGCTTCCCTGGAAAACTCCTCTGTGACACTAATGAAAAGTTATCCAAGTGGACTCAAGAGCAGAAACTGGTTATGATCTGAGATCTTAGCTAGAGAGAGTACATGAAAGGGATATACTCTACTTACATGTCCTTCTTGCATTCATATTCCATCCTGGATTATGGGTTGGATTTTTCCTCAACAATTCTAACTCCTGTTCAGTGCATCGCCTATCCCTTCTGAGCTCAGTTTCCTTTATGAAAAATCATAACTGCATCAGCATGCTTTAAGCTTCAAATTAAAATAATAATAATAAAACTAGAACTGGCTTAAGTGATACAGGAGTATATTAATTCACTTAACTAAAGAAGTCTTGACACAGAACTGTGTCAAGAACCTGGCTTCTTTTCAGCATTTCATACTGCCATTGAAACTGTTGGCCACAGACGGGGCCAGCCCCTCTCAGAGTCATAGGATGTTGATGGTCCACAAGCTTCCTCATTCTCACTTCAGAATACGGGCACCTCTTTCCCAAACCATCAAACAAAAGTCCTGGGCTTCATTCTGACTGAACCAACTCACCCTATGTCATTCATTGTAAGGTACATATTTTTCATATTTTAACATCTCTGAAGTAAAATATATCTCATGATTGATGCATAGTTCTAATTGTTAGGGCTTTTTCCTCATTTTTTTCCCTAGTGGTACCTAAGATACTGTGCCGTTTCTGGTATCTAATACTGGGACAACAGGGCCAAACCTGTTATCCCTAGAGTCAAAAGTTATCCCTAGAGCTGGCATGGCTCCAATCCTGGCACCAAAAGCATTACTGCTATTTTCCTTGGGGGAGAGTGGAATGGATGTTGGGAAGACAACAAAAATGTACTTTAAATTACTGAGCACATACTAATCTAATAGTGCAAAGGAGAAAAGGGGACAATAGTGTGATGGGGAAACATCTAATAGTGCAAAGTCATTCTTTTATTTACTAATTAAAATGAAAGTATTTATTGAATGCCAATTATGAGCTGGTACTCTTGGAGGTGCTAAGATATAAGTGATTAATGAGATATAGACCCTGCCATTGAACAACTCACACTCTACTGATGTTTCCATTGTTAAATTGATATAAATACGTATTATAAAATTACAATATTGCAATAATTTCTGGTTCACATTCTATGAATAATAACCAAATAATAATCACATACAGAAATTGACAAGGCCATAGGTAATGTTAGGTAGAATACTATCCCCAAAACGCTTTGTTGCAAGTGAAAGAAAACATGTTTCCCTGGTCCTAGCAAAATCTGGTGCATATAAGGCAGCAACTCAGACTCCAATTTTAGAGTAAGGATGGCAGGCCAGCCCACAGCTAAGACACATTCAGTGACTCACAGATTCTAGAAAGACAGGAAATAAAGAAACCCTGCGGATCAGATTATGACCTGCAGAAATCTAGGACACCCAGTAGCAAAACCCCTGACAAATCCAGCCATGGTAAACGATGTGAAATACACAAATGATCTGGAAGAGGGAAAAGAACAATTGCTAATTTCATATACCAGCCACCAGATCAATACTATATTTATTTGTTGGGGAGGCTTAAACTGGGGGACACTCAAATGGAATTGGATTGAGCCAAAGGGTAATTATCCAACTTCTATGAGATTCTTGGCTGTGAATAAATTTCTCTGCCTCAGCTGTGTGTAGTATGAGATAAATGACAGACATTTGTGATCAGAGCCCCAGTGAGGTCAAACCACATTAGCAAAACTAGCAAGTGCTTTAAGCAATCACCAAAACCTTCCGGGAAAAATCATTTCACACAGCTGAAGGGGCAGAGTTTTGCAATCAGCAGAAATTTCACTCCTGACTTGGCTTAAACATCTACTCTCTCTCCCTCTGGTGGTTTCTGTGTAGCTCATATCTATGAAGATCAGTGACATTCTAAAGCTCATTTGGTCTAAGAGCATTATGAGTTACTTTTTGTGATTTAGACATAATCGGTTAGTGCTGAAACTAAGTCCTTCTTCTCTGTTTTCTTGGTAGAGTCAGTGTGATTGAGCGTTTACCCCGACCATAACGCATGGATGCTGGACAATGGAGAGGCAAAAGAGTGATCAAAAAGCTTGCACACGATGTGGTAAGCATCTGATTCCATCTGGGAATGCAGATCTAATGGCTATGATCAACTATTCTAAAGTACAAAGAGCCTACAAGAAGAGAAGTTCACCAGATGGGCCCCAGGAAGAGAAACAAATGATACCACAATAAGCTTTCCTCTAGCCTCTCTTGATACTCACTGCTTATTATGGGATGAAGGTTGTTATGGTGGTGAGAAAGGTGAAGGTTACTGAGGTTGAAAGGGAAATTCAGAAGAATCATAATATATACCTTTGGAAAAGTGCATCCCTTCGACCTGGGCAGGAGACTCAAACTGTCTACTCTCTTAGTGCCCATAGCCTTCATGAAATTAGTAGTTTCCAAAAATACAGCAAACTATATCAGTCTCTGGTTTTGCTACAGTATCCTAGAAACCCCCAAAATACCACTGCTACTGGAAATGAGACTAGGAGAGAAATGTACTAGTAACAGCTTCTTATTGTAACTCAATAATACCGCCACTTGTATTTTGTATATTCCAGTGGGGATTGGTGGAAGTGGAGACAGGCAAGATTCATGAAGGGAGGTTAAAACAACCCATTAGTAAGTCGATGAAGCTAATTACCTTGAGAGATATAAGGATGAATTTACATGTCTGTTATGTATTGTCAAATAGCAAGGGTAATGCAATGATGTTTTATAAAATCATAATTCCAGGCTTCCTGTATCTCGTTAGTCCCAAACTTAGCCAGCCTTCCATAGATCATACCATTTCACACTTAAATTTATCAGTAGGTGTATAGCCAGATGGCCTCGGGCTCCTACCTGTTTGATGCTAATAATCACAACAATTTATGAAGGCATCTTTAGACTTGAAGTCAATTTCCAAGCTGCAGAACTACCTACAATTGATTTTTAAGACTCTTTGAAATCTTAATACCCGTGATTCTTTTATTCAATTATCCAGGCCATTGATGACAGACACCCCATTTTCAGTTCTAAAGTCTAACCCCATGGAAATCCACTGTTGTTTCCAACCTTAGGATGGCACTTCTCCATCAGTTACGTTCTTGGAGTATGCTCCTCCACAACTGAATTTATGGATATTGACTGGTAAGTTCAGCAAGTCTAGTTTCAGTAAATGGATTAAGGACTGTGCTAGGGATCACCCAAGAAGATTTTTCAAGGCATTTTGCCTTACTAAGAGAGCTGAGAAAGAGTCCCTCTTAACAGTCCTGTTGCAGAAAGGAAATGTTGATGAGAAATATCCGGTGTATTTGATCAAGTTGCCACTGACACAATACAGCTGGAGATAAGATCCAATCAACCAGATTGTTCAGGCTAACGCTTACTACCTTTATACCAAATCATGGCCTGCCTGGGATTTTGGCTGGTCTATTTGTCAGGCATCATCTTGTTGCAAGAAGCAAAAATAAATAAACTTATTGCCTCCCATAACTGGGAAGGATGGGGTGGAGATGGCATGTAGCATAACTGACTGACAGTTTAGCTTGTTGGTGAGAACATGGGTGCTGGGACTAAGTTGCCAAGATTTATCTTCTCTCTGCTGTCTATTACCCATGTGTAATTTTGGCTAAGTTATTTAACCTCTGTGTTTCCATTGACTAATTCTGGAAAAAAGATGAGGGAAAATACTAGCAACTCCTCACTGGGTCACTGTCAATATTAGCACAGTGCCTGACACATAATAGTAGCATTTTAAAAATTTATTTTTATTTTTACTTTTTGAGCCAGAGTTTCTGTTGCCCAAGTTGGAGTACAATAGCACAATCTCACCCACCACAGCCTTGACCTGCTGGATGCAGGTGATCCTTCGCCTCAGTCTTCCAAGTAGCTGGGACTATAACCACAACACTTAGCTAATTTATTTTTCTTTCTTTTTTTTTCCTAATAGATGAGGTCTCACCATGTTGCCCAGGCTGATCTCGAACTCCTGAGCTCAGGCAATCCTCTTGCCTCAGCCTTTCAAAGTGCTGACATTACAGATGTGAGCCACTGTGCCCAGCCACATAATGGTAACTTTGATCATGAACTAGATTCACTACTCAAACAATGGGCCAGCCGGGGCTGTGGTGAAGGGAGTTGACCTTTGTCTCTTGACTTTACTGTTCTCCCTTTTTTAAATGTTCTCCTTCTGCAGACAGGCTTTTGGGAACACAAGAAAAATAGCACCCCTCCTTTCCAAGTCACTGGTGCTGTTACTTCATGCTAATACAGGTGAAAGGTTCCCAGCTGGGCACAGGAGAGAGGAATGCAAGACCAAGAAAAGATGAAACGGAAAGAATTGGTGGACCTATGTGGTCAAATAGAGAAAAGGGGAACACGGAATTCTAGATGTTGGCTATCTCCCCCTATTGGAGCTTCCTACCAATCTTCCACTTCTCATTCACAGAGAAAAAATGAAAAAAGAGCCAGCAGCCCCTGCAATGAACAAACCTACTCCAGCTGCCACTGGCTAGCTTCCTTAAAAAAAAATCACATCTGCTTAAGAATTATTTATTTCTTGGCATGCTTCGAGTTCCTGTAAGTCCGAGTCCCCAAGCTGAAGGAAGCTAGTGAGCTTCCCTCCATTCTTGACTGAGACCAGGATCTAGTCCTGAGGGACTGCAAAAGCAGGTACTCATTGTAAAAATGCAAATGATCAGGTCCTACTGTAAGGGCTCAAGGCATGGGAAATTTACAAATTCAAAAGCTTATTGCTAGGAATGTATTGTGCAAATAAAAGTAACTCAGAGACATGGGAGGGACAGTTCTAATTGAGGCAGTAAATTGTTACTGTAGAGCTAAACTTCCGAAAAAAACCAGCACATCCATCAGAGTCGCACAACATATCATCTTAAAACAGTGCTGTTCATGCAAAACAGTTTATTACAGTGCACATTTTCAGTAGTACTGGGTAGGGGAAGCAGTCAGGGGAAGGAGCCCCAATATGGGTAAGATATATTTACGTTTAAAGTCTTTGCACAGCAGGAAATAGTTTCACATGCCTGAAGTCCCAGCTACTCAGGATGTTGAGATGGGAAGATTGCTGACCCCAATAGTTCAAGACCAGCCTGGGCAACATAGTGAGACTTCATCTCAAAAAAAATTTTTTGCATGGTTCAAACTTCTGGAAGGCAGGATTTTATCTTTTTTTAAAAGTTTTTTTCTGTTACATTTTGCCATTAAAATCATAAAAGAAACCCAGATAAAGGATTAAATCTCATGCTTATGCCACTTACTTGCTGATGCCTGAAAGTGGGGTGGGGTGGGCATTTAAATTAGCATAATTAGAAGAAAATCTTCCTGTGTAATCCAAATAAGTGTGGCCATCCAGAAATATTTAATCCATCTTACTTGAAAAAGTCAGCTGCATTCACATAAGTCAGTCTCTTAAAAAAAATGAAACTGAAGATTTAAGATGAAGCATTCAGAAGGATTTTGAATCAAAGCAAGAGTCTGTGTGGATGAAAGAAATTGTCACTTGGCATTATTGGAAAGGTTAAATGAGGAAAGGAAAGTGATGTTCAACTTAGTTGCATTTACTTATTGATTTTGCTTTAGTCAATTACCAGATTGGGGAGAAAATTAAAAGCCTTGGATAAAACATTTTGGGATTGATGGTTTTTACATAGCCATGTTATCTTTTCAACCTATTGCCATGACAAATTGAGAATTAAGGCTAAATTGTATTATTATTATTCCATTTGGGCTGCTATAGCATAATACCTTAGTCAGGTAACTTAGAATCAATAGAAATTTATTGCTTACGATTCTGGAGGCTAAGAAGTCCAAGATCAAGGTATCACCAGATTCAGTGTCTGGTGAGGGCTCTCTCTGCTTGAAAGATGGCACCTTCTTGCTTTATTCTTGCATGATGGAAGGGGCAAACAAGCTCCCTTAGTCCTCTTTTATATGATATCCCATAGCCCTTATGACCTAATCACCTCCAGAAGGCCTCACCTCTTAATACAACCATAATGGGGATTAGGTTTCAACATATGAATTTGGGCGTACACAACCATTCAGACCATAGCATATTATTAAATGCAGATATGTTTCCATGGCGAAATAAAGTTTCAATTCATTCTAGTCTTTGTATAGAAGCTCTTTCCGTCCATTTTTGTATATATTTCCACTAAATTGTAAGTCTTTTTTAGGTGAGGTTTATATCTTAAATGTCTTTTACCAACCACAGTGCTAAACAAATATTCCCTGATTAAGCCATTAAATATTTTTGAAATGAAGTGTGCTACATTATGAAAAATATGAAAAAACTTTTATTTACCCCTTTGTAGGAAAGAACGTCGTTCCTTGAAAGAGTATGGAACATAAAGTGTTTGCTTCTAAATAACAATTAAATCCAGACGCTCTTCAAATTCCATACTGGGGTGAAAATAGGTAATATCATATTCTTTTGCATTCTTTTATTATTTGATTTTAATTTTTTTTTAATTTAAGATGCTGAGAGAGTAGAAAGTAACAGACCGGAACCATGTCCTACTGACAAAAGAATGCTGATTTCTATTCTCAACAACAATGATTAAACAGGAAGATGATTTTGCTGGACTCTTATTCTGCCAGAAATTCCAGGGACTCTTGAAGTACTGAATCATTTACTGAATCAGACAATAAGAAGAGCATTGTCCTGGAGAAATGACAACAGCTTTGGTAACATGTAAATTGATCTAAATAAACAGAAATAATATATTTTTGGACTCTGATATGAGTTATGGCAAATTGATGTGTCATATTTCTGATTAAAATTATTCTGGAGTATGAACTAAGTAACACGAAGGAATTATTTTTTGGTGACTAAGACTAGGAAATGAAGACACTTTCATATAGCATTTAGCCTAAGTTCACCCAACCATTCAACAATTAATTATTGAATGATTACTTCAGCAAAACACTCTTCTAGTTAAAAGGATAACATGTAGTCCCATCCTCTTGGAAATGCAATTTGGTAAACAGGACATGTGGTAGGCAGAATAATGAACCCCTCCCAAGATGTCTACACCCTAATCCCCAGAACCTATGAATATGCCACATTATATGGCAAAGGGGAATTAAGGTTACAGATGAATTAAATTTGCTAACCAGCTGACCTTGTAACAAAGAGATTAGCCTAGATTCTCCAAGTGGACCCAATATAATCGCAACAGTCCTTAAAAGAGGGAGAGGGAGGCAGAAAAGAACCAAAGCAATTGTGTGAGGACTCAGCCTGCTATTGCTGGCTTTGAGGATGGAAAAGGGAAGCCTGAGCCAAGGAATGTGGGTTGCCTACTAAAAGCTGGAAAGGGCAAGGAAATAAATTCTCTCCTAGGGCCTCCAGAAAGGAATGATGCCCTGTCGACACCTTGATTTTAGTCTGGTGAGAACTGTTTCACACTTCTGACCTCCAGAACTGTATAATAAGTTTTTGTTTCAGTCACTAAATTTGTGGTAATTTGTCATAGCACCAATAGAGAACTACACGATACATAATAATAAATAGATCAAACCTACAGTACCAAGTGCCTAGTATCAAATGGTACAGACCATACATTTCACAAGATATTAGCATTTTGAGGGAGAGCCTCATTCTTAAGAATCTGGAGACTTGGAGACTAGGTGTTGCTAGTTCCCAGATGGGATATTGTGGGAAGTCCTACCATGTTTGATCTGTAGTACAGGTAAGTGGTATCAAAGCTATGAAGATCATTAGAACATTATTTGTGAGTGTGTTAAAAACACCCAATCCTAGTCCCACACCCAGATTCTGGTCCAAATAGATCTGAGATGGAAGCCCAGGATTTTGCCTTTTTGAAAAGCTTCCTCCCACCTCCAAGGTGTGGGCAACTGAATTTGAGAAATATCTTCTAGGAAACCTTTTGTAGCAAACCTATCCAACTTGGAGTAACTTGGGAGCAAATCAATGAAGAGCTTATTCGTCTTTTAAAACAAGTGGTTGGACTACATGATCCCTCAGGACTTTTTTCATCTATGTAAGTATGTGAGTCGCTAAGTTTGACCCTCATTCTGCCTCCTATCACTCCCTACCCCCAAGCTTCCCTTATAATTTGCCCTCTCCTTTTGCGAGTCCTCAGATTTGCTCCTGCCCCTTGGCTTAGGCTTACCAATTTTGACTCAGCCTTTTCTCACCTTTTTTAAAAAAGCACCTTTAGATCCAGCACAAATGAGCTTACCCATGTACCTCTGTCCTTGGCTTTTAGTTTCACTTGTCTTTAATCAACATACTTAAATATTAATTTTTATCAGTTCAATCTCACTTGCTGAGAAGAAAATAGTTGGCCAGTAGGCCAGCAATCACTGCCTTTTATAAAAAAGCTAGCTGGATAAATCTCCTTGAAAACATGCTAATGACAGACCTTCTGGTAAACACACTAATAGGTGGTGGGAGATTTCTTATCCATAGAATTATTTTAGCAGGATGTATCTGGTCTGTTTAGAATCGCTTATAGAAAACAAGCCTGAAATCTACTGATTTACAGGGCACAGAAATGTCATCTAAGCCATATGACTAAGTATAAGATGGAAATGTTTTGTGTCCAAAATAGTTCCCTACTGTGTAATTAATGTAGCAGCAGACATCATTTGGAGCCTCATAAGTGAAATCTGAAACAGTGCACCATACACAAGAAAAGGCCTGAGGACATGATTGAGTGGCTCCAGCCCACTCCATGCATCACCTGTGCATCACATTATTTGTATTTTTGAAATGATTAAGATGTATGATTTATGAGTCCGATTTAACAGTTATTTCCTTTGTGTTATCTCACTTACCCCACTATGCATATTGAAAGAAATTAGATACAGTAAATCCTCTACATATGAACTTTCAAGTTGCAAACTTGCAAAGATGAAAATGTGCATTCTCATGTCCAATCATGTAAGTTAGTTTGTGTGTCTGGCATATATTGTCACACGTGTGTATGCTCTACAAATAGTTGTGCTTTTGTGTACTCTATAGTACTGTATGGAATGCAGCAGTATAGTATCTTTATTTCAAGCCCAGGATGTATTGTAAACCTATTACAGTACAGTACTATATAGCCGATTGTGTTAGTTAGGTACCTAGGCTAACTTTGTTGGACTTAACGAACAAATTGGATTTAGGAACATGCTCCTATAACGGAACTTGTTCATATGTAGGGACTTCCTGTACATGAAAATAGGAAAAGAACAAAAACACAAATTCTGCTTAGTAGTGGTATTGGCATGAAGGGTTAGTAAGAGGAAGATAATGAAACCAAGTCAGCTGGAAGTATTTTATTTGTATAACAGGGTAACAAGAGACATTAGAGATTGCATTTAAAATGGTAGAGATTGTGCTGTGAATCCAGCCACACCCCAAGGGAAGCTATGCCAGGTAAGTTATTGTTTAGCTGAAAGCCAACCCTTCCAGATTCAGTTCTGTGGTGCTGGAGCTGGGATTCTGGACTACATAACTGTTTTGCCAGCTGATCACTGATAGAATTTTTCAACAGGAGGCACTAGAGAGAAGCTGAAAGATTGGAAAAGGAAGGCTACAGGACTTGCTCCTTTCAGTTTTTCTCTCCAAAGGGCAAGCTGTCATCATGCAGTTCCTGTGTGTGATGCCTCAGGAATGCTTCATCGCTGCAGCAGCAGGAGTTTGTTCCTGTGACTGAGCAGTGCCCCTCCTCAGAAGTGGGGAGTTCAGAGACACCAGCTGCTATGGTTTAAATGTATGTGTTCCTTTAAAATGCATATGTTGGAATCTAATACGCAGTGTGATAGCATTGAGCTGGGACCTTTTGGGAAGCGATCAAGTCATGAGCACTCTGCTCTCATGAATGGGATTATGCTCTTATAAAAGAAGTTGAGAGGGGCGAGGAGTGCCCTAGTCCCTTTTTGTCCTTCTGCTCTGTGAGGACACAGCGTTTGCCTTTCTGCCATGTGAGGATGCAGCAAAGGTGTTATCTGAAGCAGAGAGCAAGCCCTCACCAAACGCTCAATCTGCTGGTGCCTTGATCTTGGACTTCTCAGTCTCTAAAACTGTGAGAAGTGAATTTCTATTATTTATAAATTACCTGGTTTAAGGTATGTTGTGACAGCAGCAGGAATGGACTAAGACACTAGCCTTATGAGACTTCTTTTCTTAGTTTTTAAGTTTGAATAATTCCAACCTTTTCCCTTTTGTCCCTCAGCCTTAGAAGTGGTAGTAGCTTTTAGCAATGGCTACATCTACTGCTTTCTAGAATTCTCATTTTTTTTTTCTTTTCAGTAGTTAATGACTTTTTTTTAGTTAATAATTCTTTAAGTGTTTTGTTTTGTTTTTACATTAAAGTTTGGTGCAAATTGCTGGTGTGGCTTCTTTCTCCTGACTGGACCAGGCTAAGCAGGAGTGGAATATGGAGTAAGGCATGGGGAATAGATAATGAAAAGGAGTACTCTAGTCCTCTACAGTATTGAGTGTTTGACTCACACTCAAAATCTGAAAAGTGATAGTTGAGCTGGCTAATTTATCTGAAGGCACTGCATAGTAAAGGCGCTTATTAGGGTGGCTCTAAACTCTCAGAGTCTGTCACAAAGTAGAATGCAGAAGTGTTTCCCAGGGACCAGATAACAGCTATTCATGAGGATGAGCTGACATGGCATTGATTTAATCCTTTCCAAGAGGACCATTAAAAGGGGGAAACAGATCTTAGCAGAGAGAAGCAGGAGGTATTTCCAGAGTCCTCAGGGCCAAGAAGAATCCATGAAAAGGGAACTCTTCTACACAGTTGGTGGGAGTGCAAACTAGTGCAACCTCTGTGGAAAAAAGGTATCATTTTTATAGAACGATTTGAGTTCCTCCAGGTAAATTCCCAGAAAGGGGATTGCTGGGTTGTACAATCATACATTTTTTACTCATGCATAAAGAACTTTGAAAGTATGATTTCCAACACTGGAGGAAAGTAGCAATAGTAGTTTGCACTGATCTTGTACCTCATTCTCAGTCTTGTACAGATGGTGGTGCTGGAGCTTTCAGGGTACACACAGGTATGCCCCCCCCCACCGCCCCACTCCACAGGGATCTCAGCATGACGGGGACATTCCAGGGTCCCTAAGTGTCACTATAATACATTTTACAAAGAGGTGGTCAGCACATGCTCAAAGTCCTTTTCAGCCGAAACTGTGACTGTACAACCTAAGCACTACTGGAAACATCTAGTTAGGAGGCAAAACACTAGACACAAGACACAAGTTGAGGAGAGATGCTAAGATGAATCGTGAGAGTTACTACAATGGAGGGAGGGGGATCCTTTCTACTGAAGTCGGTGTGTAAATTACATACAGATTGAGACAGTGTAGACATTGACCCTGATTCTCTAAATTCCACATGGGTGGCAAAAAGTACCCAGGAAAACTTTCTATGCCAAATGTCATGTCTAATACCTAGAGTGTCCCTTGGGGAGTAACCCATCCCTCATGCCACTTTTGAGGCAGCATTAATGGTCTCTACCTTCTGCGGAGTGGGTGGTTTTGAAACAGAAGGGAAACGAGGCAACAACAGCAAACATGTGTCCTCTTTGTAAGCCCAGAAAATAGCACACAGGACCTACAGCCATGGATACAACAGTGAGTCACATCTGAAAGAAGACACCCCTTCAGGGAAGCAAAGAATCCCAGAACCCCAGCACCTATGTTTCCACATACCCAAACTATAGAAAAAAAATTTGTATGCCAAGCCTTTGCACTGAAATTCTAAAAAGTATAACTGAAGAATGGCAATGCTTCCAACATAGGTATACAGCAAGAGGAGAAATCTGACACCTCTGACATATTGATCAAGCATTTGGTAAAAGATGCCAAGAGTTTTAATAACATCATTAGGGACAAAGTGGTGCAGAAATGGGGCGGAAGCGAGGAATTGATTGCTGGTCATAAAACCTGAAGAATGCCATGCTGGACAAGACTGGGGCCATCAGATTACAAAACAATTGACAAGTAAGCACAATAGGCGATCAGTCCTGATGAAGATGAGCTAGTAAAGCAAATACTATTGGAACCTATTCATCTGTGATTTAAATGAGTTATAGGAGTTTCATTAGCATAATACCAGGCAGGACACCTGCAGGAAGAAATGGAACTTGCCCTGCCTCCGTAGCTAGTGCTGAAAGCATAAAAGAGGGAGGTTGCAACATGCTGATCATCTTGATTACTTAACTGGATACATTGCTTTCTGTTTTCCCTAGGTGGTTTTTACAGCTACTTGAAGAAGCTTATTGCTGTTTTTGTTTTGAAGAGAGCACAGATATTTCATACAGAAGATGCAGTTACAGCGGCTGGACAGGGCACCCGGGAGCAGGCAGGTGAGCTCTGAGACCCTGTTCCTCTTACATCCACCTCTGATGATAGCACCCAGGGACATCTGCTTGATTTAGAGGCAAACTGCCTCTCAGATTTTAATATTCAGGAAAGAAAAACCCATTGGGTTTTATAAATAAAAGCCAAAATGCATAAGGGCCAAAGTGCCTTTCTCATTGAGTGTGATACACTTTTGAGATTTCAGCAACATATGAAATCATGGAGCATTGGTCCTCACACAAAATGCTGTTGAAAGAATGCATTTTTTAATTTCTGCAAAGCTTTTTGAAATTTTTCTATCCTAGAATTGTATCAGGAAGAAAGGTATGAGAAGGTGCTAGTGATCTCCAATACCTCCAATCCAAAAGAAAGTTGGAGATAATCATATTTGCTCCATGGAGTTTTTCCAAAGACTAAATAAAATAATGCAAGTAAACTGGGCACATATTGTCAGTTTGTCAGTTCGGCAATTGCAAGATATTTGGACAAATCAAAGCCAGATAGGATATAAATGAGAAAACGGAGTCTCAAATAGTGTGAGAAATAAACTAGTTGATTGGTTTGTTGCACTCACTCTCCATTCCTGAGTGTGTTTCCAGGGTGCAGCTGAGTAAGTTGCTAGCCTGGTAAGATTCTCTTTTCCTGGAATTTAAAGCTGGCAAACAGGGTGCAAGTGAGTTTGTTTGGGGGCACTGCAAGTACAGACTGTGGTTCAAGCTGAGAACAAGAGAGACAGAGGCAGAGAGAGAGAGAGAGAGACGGAAAGAAAGAGAAAAGTATAGACAGAGACAGAGGAAGGAAAGAAAGGGAGGGATAAAGACACGGGGCTGGGAGAGAGAGATGTAAAGGGAGAGAGAGAAAGGGAGCGAGAGATGTAGAGAAAGAGGGGGAGGCACACACTCACAGAGAGAGGAGAGATCTACAGAGAGAAAGGAGAGAGACACAGAATGAGAGAAAGGGAGTGAGAGGTGCAGACAAAGGGGGCGACACAGAGAGAGAAAGAGAAGAAGAGAAAGAGGAGAGAGACACAGAGAGAGAGATGTAGAGGAAAAGGGGGGAAGAGACACACAGAGACAGAAAGAGAGGTGGAGAGACACACACGGAGAGAAAGTGAGGGAGAGAGACACACAGAGAGAGAAAGGGAGGGGGGAGACACACAGAAAGAGAAAAGAGAGATGTAAAGGAAGAGAAAGAAAGAGTGAAGGGGAGAGAGAAAGAGGGAGAAAGCGAGATGGGAGAGAGAGACAGGGAAGGGAAGGTGGGAGACACAAAGAGAGAGAGAAAAGAGAGAAAGAGAGGGAGAGAGAGAAAGGGGGGACAGAAAGAGAGAGACAGGGAGACATAGAGAGAGAGAGAAAGAGGAAGAAATGGAGAGAAAGCCTGCAGTTGGGAAAATCATATTAAAGGAAAACCTTGCTCAGTAGTGAGCAGGAGCCTAGGAAGCTGCCCAGAAACCAAGGTCCACCAGCATCCCTCAATGAACTCTGAGTTTCTCGCACTCTCCTTCGGGGTGGCAAGGCTTCACACACATCCTTCCTGGGAGCTCCCAAAAAGTCTTATGGTCCGGTGGTGGCATGCGCCTGGGGCACATATCTTCCCAGACCCATTGCTCATTCATCATGCTGGGTCTGCATCATAAGCTGGATCTCCAAACCCATGAATGGAGGGGCCATTGAGTCCTCCGAGTCATATCAGAGTGGTTACCTGGAGAAAGAATTCTAGGTGTTTCAGGAAAATTTCACCCCATTTCCCTCCTTTTATAAGAGCATCCATGGTATTTTGCACACATTTAAAACCGTAGTCATGTGCAGCCTAGCTAACAAGGTGACATAGACATAGCCAACACTGGATGCATATCTCCTGGCTCTTGACTCCAAACAGGCTGCAGTCTGGACTGTGGCTTCAACTTTCTGTAAGAGCCCTGGACACACTTTTCAGTGTTCTGATCTTGCAGCACTCTTGAAGGGATGTAACTGCATGCAGACATTACACCTTTCCTTTAGTGACCCTTCAAGACCAAGGCTTGTTTGAGGGAAGCTATTCACTCCCTCAACTATTCACTGTTGTAAGCTGAAGGTCACGTTCTCCATGTTTCTTCAGCAAAGAAGCGACCTTTCTGGGTGCTGGTCCTACAGCATTCTCCACCTCTTACATCTCACTGAAGTGAGCTCCACCCTCTCTGCCCCAGAATGAAGGACCTGCTTGGCTCATCCCTCAGTCAGGTTGACATCACTGTCAGACATGCATCCTCACTCTTGCAAAAATACAATCATCCTACAGACAAAATTTGACAGCCCTGCTGTACAGGATTGGGAAAATACCTGCATTTTGTGAAACTTGTGCTGAGAACCCTGACCACAGAGACAGCTCTCTAGAGTGGCCAAGTGTATGGGTTTTTAGTGAGCCGAGCTGGTTTCAAGGGCAGTGTGACCTTGGGTAAATGCACCAAGTCCCCGAAGCTTGGGAGTGCTCAAATGATCTACCATGTGGGGTTGTGTAACAGATAAACAAGGCACTGCACATGAAACACTCACAGGGTATCAGGCAATTCATAATTATGAAAAAGCAGTTGCATCTATTTATTTTTACCTCCTGGCTATGATGGCAAATGCCCTGGAGGTCCACATTAATATTTAAAGATCATCGGGATACACTCCTTAGATTGAAATAGATAATGCATTTCACATTCAACAGTTTTCCAAGTGGAGTGAGACATAGGAGGAAGCTGCTAATATCCTAAACTTAAATGGCTATTTCCATAATTTACAGTAACCATTTTATCTGTATTAAAATTTCTTTTTTTTTCCCCACTGTTTAGGGAAACTTTAGGAGAAAAAAATGTAAAATGAACAATTACAAAGGGCAGCTAACTAATATCAAGGAGAATGACTGTCTTTGTGAAAATTAAATGCCTGTTTTTAAGCACCATGCATATTTATAGAGCTTAGTTGCATCCTGATAATGGAGGGTGTCATCTGCTGTGGATGCCCAAATCCAGCCTCGTCTCCCGCAAGAGTCCACAGCTGATGACTAAGAAACCTTGTGGCACATTCATCTTTGCTGCAGTGACGCTTTACACCAGGGCTCTTCAGAGCTTTTGAACCACTTTCTTTGAAAGTGCAAACAAATTCAATTATCTTGTGATTTTAATTAGTGCAAAAATAACCTATTTTGTTAGCAAGAAGGAAATCTATCTCCCAACAAAATCAGTCAGGTGCATTTGAAAAACCGACTCAATGAGGGAACAGTAGAGAGAAATATTACCCTGTATGGCACCAGGCCCAGGAGGGGCTTCATAAATATTATTTGATGCTGATGCTGATAACAGTAACACCTCATAAGGCAGAGAAAACAATATTGAGCCAGTGTTGTCATTTGATTTTCTGATGAATATCTACTATCTTTCTGTTTTCCTGGAAACTTAGAATTGAGCTGAGGCCTTTTGGATACAAATGACAGTAACAGATCTCAGAGACTACTCCTGGTGTGTCACATTAGTTTTTGCAGAACATGGTGAAAAAGAGATCGTAAATCTGGATTTCATTACTGAATTCATGTTTAGAATCTCAGCAGCTGCTGGGGATCCCAGCACAGAACACTTCAGCCAGAGATATTCACTGAGGAATCTAACCCACATTGAGTTCTCTGCAAATGGCCTCAAGAGACAGTTCTCATCCATATTAAAAACGAAGCAGCCAGAACAAGGCATAGTCTTTCATCTGAATATGTTCTATGCAACAATTTGTTTTGAGACTAGACGTTAGTAATGTATTAAATGCTTGTACGGTAGGAACCCCAAGAATCTCAGAACAGAAGAACTTGGTAAACTCATCCTAGCGGTAGTGCAGCCATTTTATCTCAGCCCTAGCCCTGTCACGTATTGATGAGCCATGCTGCTGACCAGCCTGTTCTTTTACCTCTTAATCATTAGCAAGAAGTAAAACCAGTCTCCTAGGGTTAGGACTTAGTTATTATTTCTAGCCCCTTAAGCATGTCTAGCCTAATTGTTCTTCTAGGCATCTACGTTTCCAGCAATGATGTATTATTATCAGTCTTCTGTAACCAGCCTCCGACCCACCACATGAAGTCACGAGATATCAGTGCCTGGAGAAGTCTAGAAACAAGATATTTATGACTTCCTTGTTATCTGTATCAAAGGATACAACCTCCAGACTTTTCCCTTAGCCAAAAGAGCCTTAAATATACTCAACCTCCCAGCCTTCAAGGCCACACTCGCCTACTGAGTGCCAGCCCCTTTCTGTCTATTGAAAGTGGATAATAAACTTTGCTTCTTTCTCCTTTGCAATTCTTTGCATTATTCCCATGGTACCGGCCTACCTTGCCTCAGTTTACCCTTTCAGCACTGTCACATTCATTGTAATTTTTACAGCAAGAGAGTACAAAATGAAAATCATTTTGACTTAAATATGAAGTATGTTTTCTATTAAGGTCTAAGTATAAGTGTGTATGTGTGTGTGCGTGTGTATTTATTCATTGAAATCCCCTATTATATTGTGGTCATTAATAACGATACACCACCTCCCTACTCTGTCCATCTAGAAACGTCAGTCGTCACAGGGGACTTCTCCTACAGAAGAGAGTTGGGAGGTAGAGATTTGCCAACAGAGGCCATTCATACCAAGGACAATGATGGAAGTCCAACTGACGTGCTGCCTGCTATCATAAAACAAAAAAGGATTATCAGAATTTCAAATGAACCGCAACTTACCTTTGATCACAATAAGTACCATAGAATGATCCTTATTTGAGATGAATCACAGAAATCAAGAAGCAAAATTTTACTCACCAACTGATTTTAGAAATGCGAATTGACTTTATAATATTTTGGCTTTGAACTGTTGTCTATAAATGGAATTTCTGGTTTTCCAAATTCTTAGAGTTATACCACTTACTTTTTGAGGTTTATTTAAATACAGATGGATGCAGTAGACAGAGAAGCTTGCTCAGAAGAACACGGCTGTGCCTATGATCTCCCCAAATTAACATACTGCCTGTTGACAGTGCAAAATCAGATTTGTCTTATAAAAAGAAGATTGAGTTCACTCTTACTTTATGCAAGATACTGTACTGGGGCCTAAAACTATAGTAGGACATATTCAAAGCAGCTATGTTTTAGAGATGTGAAGTCACTATCCCAAGGCCACACATTGGGGCAAATAGTCTGGATATAAATCCCAAAAGGACAGGGATTATAACTAGTTCATCTACATCATTTCAGGGATCTATTTTATTTCCTCATATACAGTTTTAAAAAGTCTGCTGCACTGAACCGGAGTTGCAGACCCAGAACATGATATCAGGTCCGGGAGGCCGGATCTTTGTTGAGCTGCTGAGAAAGAAACCCCTCCTAACCACAAGCAAGCATAAAAAAATGTTCCCAGCTGCTGTTCATGCTGCAGCATCAGATACAGGAAAGGTCAACTCAAGAATGGCCTTAGGTCTTCAGGACTTTCTATTCTTTATCCTCCATGCTTGACTAATAATTAAGTACTGTACATTTCAATTTTTCTGAGAGTAAATGTTTGCAGTAATAAGTGTGCTAATTTGCTTAGTGTAATCATTTCACACTGTATTCAAAAATCACAATGCCACTATGTTTCCATAAATATATACAACAATTTATCAATATACAATAAAAAATGTTTAAAAATTAAGCACTAAGAGCTCTCTTTTATCAACATTATAATCACCATATGGCAGGCTGAATTGCTTCATTGTTGTAAGGCATTCTCACCTTTACTCTATCATTTGGAATTAAAGACCACAGAAGAAGTCTGGCTTCTCAGGATCTCTATCTAACTTCTCAACAAATTTGTTATAGTAGATGGCAATGTCTATGAAGATGGTACACCACCATAAATCCACATGTGTGTTTGTATATATAATGGGATGATTGATTAAATAACAAAATTACTCTTTACCTCCTCTTAGGAAAAATATTTGTTGAAATCAAAAATAGTTTAAAGATTTAGTTAAAGCCATAAGACTTCAATGGAAAACCATGCTTCCAGCTCTGTCTCCTGAAACTAAACAAACTACTGGCATGCAAATAATTTCAGCCAACTAAATGAAAGAAGCAGATTTAGCACAGAAATGTCATACTCAGAAAAACAGCTTACTTACATTTGCTGGCTTATTATTAAGGTTGTAATAAAGGTTACAGAGGAACAAGATGAATAGACACATAGGGCGAGGCCTGGAAGGGTCCTGAGATCAGGAACTTCTGTCCCTGTGGAGTCAAGTGCCTCCCTCCCCAGCATGCAGCTGTAACAGTTGAGGGATTTCTATGGAGGCTTTCTTGAGTACATATTATTAATTATTAACTCAATTTCCAGCCTTTCTCCACCACCCTGCCCTCAGAGAACAAGGAGTCATGCTGCAAACTTCAAGTTTCTAATCATGGCTTGGTCTTTCTGGTGACCAACCCTATCCAGGAGCCACCAATTGTTGCCTCATGAAATCAAAAGACACTCCTACATCCAGGGAATTCCAAGGACTTAGAGCTATGTGCCAGGAATGGGGATCAGAGATCAAATACATATGCTTATTGTTTCACAATATCACAGCAGCTCACTGGGGTTCCTTTTATGGGGCCACTAATCCCATGATCTAATTAACTCCCCAATGCAATCCCTTTGGTGATTTGGGGGGAAGGCAAACATTCAGGCCACAGCAAGTAGTAGCCATTTTGCGCATATATTTCAAGTGCTAACATTTTGTCATTCACACTGTAAATACTTCATCCTATTGGTTTCCTGGTGGGTAAGCCCATGCTCAAAGTCCTTCCACAACTACCCCTGTTCCCATTTCTCACTAAGGCCCCAGAAAGCAAATGGGGCAGAGCCAGAGTGCACAGGAAGCAACAAAGACAAAGGCAGAGTCTGCTCATGTCCCCATGTCCCTAACACCAGCTCTCCCAGCTCCTGTCCCTTACACTGCTCAAGTCACAAAATCACCCAGTTGTCCCCACAGCATGTGCCCTCTTCAAGGACAAGACACCACACTATTGTTCTCATGCCAGACTTAATAAGTACTTTTTGTATGAACACAGATGTACATCATGTATTCTAAAATTACTTATGGCTTGTGATTTGTTTTATTAAGGTTTTTTAAAAGTTTACTGACAGTAATGAAATTGTACCAGGAATTATCTTAATAAAAGAAAAAATTGAGTATTTTGTTTTTTAAAAATATTGAACCCAAATAAGAGCTAGAGCTTTTTGCCTGGTTTTCCATGTAGTTACAAAATTAAAGCTAGTGATTTTTTTTAAAAAGTCAGACAGAGGAGATTTATTTATCTTGGAGAAATTCATCACAATTAAATAAATCTAGATAGGAAGAAAATCTGAGCAGGAGGAAAGTCAGTTAAGGATGGATAACCTTTAACAAGTCTAAGATACTTAAACAACCATACACAGCGATACCCTTAACATTGAAAAACTAACATTACAACACTAACAATTCCCTTTCATAACTGTTTTTTAGCTCTACATAGTTTTGTTGACTATTAAAAAAAAGTAAGATTTGGATGCAGGGTATGTGGGTTTGAATTGTGACTACATGACACTGTACCTTAGGCAGTTTATTTTATTTTAAAATATCTAACAATAGTATAGTATTAGTAGCTGACTCTCAGTAATCAGTGGTAAGTCCGAGGCAGGATGATGAGGGCTTTCATCTATTTTCTTATTTAAGTCCTCACAATATTCTTAATTAACTACGTGTATCACTTCCATTGTATGGGCATAAAAAGCTTACTACTCACCTCCTCCAGGTTAGTCAGGAGGGCCCTGGAGTCCAGGGTGTCACCACCAGCCCTGGCCAAGCACACAACTCCCTGTGCAGTGCTCCAGCCTCCTGCTCCCCCGACCTTGCCTACTTGTGCTCATTCTATCTGCTGCAATATTTGTGTTTCGCAGAAGAGCCCATGCTGTGTCACGTGCTGTCTGTTTGTTCATAGGGGTCCTCCCTTCTGATTAGCTCTGATTAACCTCCTCATTACTGAATGTCTTTCACCTGACACTACTCTACAGCTGACGATTCTTCAAGACTTTACTGCCTCTGTTTTCTTATTGATTAGAGTGGAGATAGTACCCGTGCTATGTT
Source organism: Tarsius wallacei (assembly GCA_963574415.1). Taxonomy (NCBI): domain Eukaryota; kingdom Metazoa; phylum Chordata; class Mammalia; order Primates; family Tarsiidae; genus Tarsius; species Tarsius wallacei. The sequence continues at coordinate 23,515 of CAUYQG010040360.1, forward strand.
ACAGATGAGTGAATGAGAGACAGTTTGGTTTGCTCTTGGGACAGAGGAATGCTCAACATCTATGCTTTAAGTGTTTTAGAATTGATTATTTAAAATAAATCAAACCAGGCAGAGTAGGGACCAAAGGGCAGCCCAAACTTTACCTGTAAGATAATCACTTATACACCTAATCCTGTATTGTACTCCACATCATTAAAAGAAAAAATAAAATGAAATAAATGATTTAAATTAAATGACTTAAATGATTAAACATTCTAGAAATAAATAAGGTGGTTAAAAAGAGGAATCATTTTCAGAAGGAAAAGAAGCTAAAATTTATTTAAAACATTTGGTACACACACAATTTACACACTGTACATAGTTCCTAAATGTATTTACTAAACACAGTATACATGTATAGTCACTAGATAGGTAGGCAAAGAGGGAAAGCAAGATTAAATTGACATTACTTATAAAAGACAAAGCTACTCTGGAAAGAGCTCAGCATTAATAGAAAGGAATGAGTCTACAGAGTGTACAGTAGTGGCATTGTGGAGACTGTGGCAAACTGGACTGTGTGTACTGCCAACAGCACATTCAAATTACTTCTAAAATCAGTGCATTTCTGCAGGCCAACAATAAACACTTGGGTTATACTTGGCCAGCAGGTTGTTAAACTCCTGAAAAGATATATAGTTAGAAAGTTATCTTGATTTTTTTCCTTTCAGATGGATTTAGAGTCGATCACACTCAGTGACCTATCACAGAAACAAAGAAGAGTAGCATATGTTCTCACTCATAAGCGGACCTTGAAAAATTACCATAATACTGTAAGAAAGGGATTAGCAGTAATGGGAAACTGCCAGGGGAGGGGGGTGGGATTGGCAATTGAGGGAAACTACTAGGGGAAGGAGGGGCACACCTCATCAACAAGGGTAACTGCATAATCAACGTTTGTATACTTAGCCCTGAATTGTACCCCATATCTTTGAAATAAAAATGAATAAATAAATAAATAAAGTTATTTTGAGAGGTGTTAGGGCATAGTTAACACTTTCTAACCTGAACAATAGTTTACTTCAAGCTGGACAGAGCTGAGACATGCACAGACCTGGAACAAAATTTATGAGTTGATGGGGAGGGGACCTCAGCAGGAAAAATTATTTATAATAATCAAGACTCTACCAACAAAAATATTGTCAATGATAAGTCTTGGAAATAGGGATTTCTTAACTATTGCTCTAGCTTGTTATCTTACTTCAAAAAGGAAAACCAAAAATGGCCAATATATCTAGGTATAAAAAAATATTAGTATGGCAAATTTTCTCCCTTTTCCCTTCAAAATATAACCCTTAACATCTTTTTCAAGCTATTTAGTGTTCCTTGAACATAGTTGCAGCTATATATGGCACACATTCAATATTTGAAAAAGTTAAGTTCCTTTTTATTGGGAAATCTTTATCTCTGAACATGCACGAAACATTTTGGAGAGAGGTACATATGTGGATTTTTAAATTAGAGTCTAGATATTTAATCATAATCCCAAATTGTCCCCATAGACCAATAGGTTTAGTTTCACTGTAGCATCGGTTTCCAAAGTTGGGTCTTCCTCCTCTCCACTAATCCCATCCTTGTATCTGCATGACCTGTGAACTTATCAGCAAGAGAAAGAAGTAGATCCACCCACCCAGGGGGTTGGACTCTCTTGCAGTGAGACCAGGGAACTTTGGACAAATGTGCACTAAGATATGTGATCTGGGTGTTGGGTGTGCATCTTCAGAGGCCGTTCAGTGAAGTAATGTGATATAGATATTAGAAAAAGATATTTATGTCGCCTTTAGTAACTGGAATGATTGCACATGTAACTAGCCAGTCTTTTGGAAGCAGAGGAAGCAGAACCCATTCTATTTTTCCACTGAGGTAACATTTTCTTGTGTAATGCATGTCTGCCACTTGTTTCCCATCAGGAAGTACTCCCAGGGAAAGTGTAGCACTTGCCAAGTGTGTCCATCAGTGAATGAGGTGCATCAGTGAGTCCTTAGGGCATTCTGTCAATCAAAATCAATGCACTTTCCCAAGCTTAAGCCCACACGTGGAAGGGAAATCTTACTACATTTTGGCAAGAGAATTGTGAACCCAGTGCAAGTTCATGCCAAGAGACAAATATGCACATCATCCATTTGAATAACCATGTGGAACCTGGGTGGATAGATTTTTCCCAACTATAATTTTCTAGAATTTCACTGCATTCCATGAAGAAGGGGAGACCAAAGAGGGACAGATGCATTTTAACATTGCTCCCTGGATACAAAAGGCAAACCAAAGTCAGCATGTGTTTGTTCCCCCTCTAAGCCAATTACACATAACTCTGGAGACCGTATGGTCATAAGAAATGGTTCCAAAGGAAAGGAGAGAGGAAAAAAAAGAAAGACACCAAAACAGAGCAAACTAACGTGAGCACTCAGAAACAAGAATCCACCTACATTCATATGCATGTCATCTTACCTACCGCAGAGGCATGTTATAACAAGTGCCACTTACTGAGGTTACTAAGCCCGGCGATCTGCTAGATGGTTATGTATGTCTCTATATCAGTTCACATTTAATCTTTAATCATTTAGTCACACATTTATATACACAAATGCACATATATGCATATACATATGTTCACACCCACACACATATATACACAAGTACCTATATAGAGGGTCCAGTTACACCAAACACATTAATCATGAGTATATACATAAACATATATAGACACAAATACATAAATATGATAGACTCCAATTACACTAATCAAGCTAACCATGAATATATGCGCACACACACACACACACACACACATATATATATAGAGAGAGAGAGAGAGAGACAAATACGTACATATATGATCATTAGACTAATCATGTTCATCCAATTATAGGTATTACATCAATCTTCAAAGGAACCCTGTATCATTGGAATTACCCACACCAAATATTGAATGTCATACTTAAGCATTATAACAAAATACTTGGACCAACCATCTGAACAGCAAAGCCTGTGTTCTTTCTATACAATGTACTACCTCCTTATGAATACCCTTGAAATACTTTAAATTCTTTTTTCTTTTCCATTTCAGGAACAATTATACTTAGGCACAGTGGAGGCTACAAAAGTAAACATATTTTTTAAATAGATAAAAACTTGAATGTAAGGCAGTGGCCACCTGAACAAGGCTATTTAAGT